>MLYV02000690.1:0-136898 GCA_001913855.2 Hermanssonia centrifuga | reverse complement strand
AATCCATGGCTGTTGGTATATAAAGAGATAGGTTTACAAATGCAATCTGAATTGGCGTATTGCTTTCTAATCTACCGCTGCTAGATCATTAGGCTCGTTCCCAGCCGTTCCCGACATTCAAGCTCCGCCGCCGGCTCGCGCATTTTGCAAGCTCACGCCTTTCGAGCCCCGCTCAGCCCCAAAAAGAAGGCCACCGGCCGACGTGATGCTGGCGTAGGCGCGTCCGGAAAGTTTTACGAGTTTAGCTGCTAGATACTACTAATTTGGGAATTTGATGCGGAAAGGCTGGTTTTTCGGGGGGTTAGTATCGAAGCTCCCGGCCTTCGGCCGGTTTGTCGGGGTATCTGACATCTAACATTTGCACTCTCGAGGGCCATTTGTCGGGGTCCAGTATCGAACTTGCGGCCTCAAAAAGTCCAAAAAGTCGGGAAACCGGGATCGAAGCTCTGTGCGGGTTTGCCGGGGTCCTCTTGTACTGCTACCACCAGCACCGACGACCTGCATTGCAGATGCATGGACAGCACATTCACTACATTTAACTAGAACTTGTACATGATACCAAAAACATGGAATTGCCCCTCTATCTATTCCTAATGATACCATTCTTGCTCTCAGCCGTCCGCACGACAAAAGCATGGATCCAATACCCCTCGACCGGCACGGCTACCATGACACACTATACCCTTCCTCAGGACTACATTGCGGCGTGCGGGTGTACTGCAAAGAGCACACACTACCCGACTGCAGCCATGAGCCAGATGGCGTATGGAAGCAGTACTGCATACGGGCCTGGCTGTGGACGATGCTTCAATGTGACTCTGCTTAACACGTTTCTGTCCGACCCTCCATTCTTTCCGGACGTCACGAAAAGCGTCGTCATAAAAGTTACTGACTTATGTCCCTCTGGGGGGAATGGTTGGTGCTCTGCAACTGCAGGGCATCCGAATCAGTACGTTTTATAAATTGCTCAGTTTAGGTGCCTGATTCTCACCACGTCCGAATAAATTAGGGCTGGTCAATATATCAATTTTGACCTGGCTTGGCCGTCATCATCTATACCAGACGATTTTTTCCCATCCAATGCATCATTCTATGGGTATACTGTAAGCTCTTTCCCTCTGCAACAACGTGGAACTCGTTCGCTCATTCACTTTTTGTAGGATTTTGGGGTATGGAATGTTAGCTACGCAATTGTCTCTTGCCTTGACGACTGGGCAGGAGGAAATGACCCAGCTGCCCTCGGCAGCGTCGCCGACGGCTCCAGTGTGTGCTGCCCCGCGGAGCCTACTGTTAGCATTCACGAATAAATGACACCCCATGAATCTATTCCTAACCATCACCTTCTTAGGGAAACGCAAATAACACTTGCCCTTCGTTCTCTGATGACAATGGAATACCGTGAGTATAAATGCTTCCCCCCATCTTGTTCCTGATTCTCACGTCTTTCTCTTTAGCCCGGATACCACTACTAGTTCGGCTATGATGTCTTGTACCATACCCTGTTCTCAATTTTTGTTGGCATGGATTGCCTCTGTTATATTAGCCGTGAGTGTATCGTTGTAGAACATACTTGCTTTCTTACTGTATAGATGTCGTAAATTATCGATTATCATTAACCTGCTCAATACGTCCTTCCTGTTGAAACTCGGTCTTTGGAAGTCTTCTATTATGAGGAAGGATATCGTACTGAACTATACTACAAGATCATTGGCAGATACTCTGCAACGCGATCAATCCATCTGCTTCTCTACGTCCTCGCTAAGCGGCCTGTACTTGTCGCTAGCACCACCATTCCAGCCAAGTCGCTTTCCTGCTGCAGTAATTGCACCGCTCCACCAGAGCAATGCACCCAATACCACAAACACCGCAAGAGTCAAAATATAATTGAAGAAATCCCACCCCTCGACCTCATTTGTGAGGTCCTCATCCCCCTCCGAAGTCGAGTCAGTGGTGCCATCCGTAGGCTCTGCGAGATCGGCAGCGGGCTTAACGCTGGTAGCGATAGCGGCTTTCTCTTCCGTCGCGTCAGCGACTGTGGCTACGGCGTCCAATGCAGGGGACGAAGACTGGGTAATAGCGGAAGTCTGGGCGGAATACGGGCAACAGGGACATTTTCATTGATGCGTAGGAGACATGGAGCATTGATCAGAAGATTAGCTAAACTATAGCTCAGCGTGAAGAGGCACCTCTTTCCCTTCCTCTTCAGTCGGGGGATCGACAGCAAGCTAGACAAAGAATGAGATCGGCCGCGGCCACCAACGGGATGAATCATGTAACTTACTTCACCGCAATCTACAATGACAACATCCTCGTTGGGCCTGTCGTTCCTGCCCTTGGCTACATCCTCTGTGCTAGCAGTGAGTAATACAACAAAGTCGCAAAACAATGACGATTACCAATTGCGTTGACGACTTCCATTCCCTCAATAACTTTGCCAAATACGACCTAATATACACATATAATTTAGAGCAGTTGGATGCGACCTTCAAACGCACTCACATGTTTACCATCCAACCAGCTCGTGATGGCAGTAGTGATGAACTGAGGTAGCGAGTTGCATTCAGTCTGTATATAAAGCAATGATAACACAATCGCTCACGAATTGCGATCCTAAGTAACGGGTTAGTTCGAGCAGTCAGCCAGGTATGATGTGCTTACCATTTGTATCTTTCCCAGCATTTGCCATGGAGAGCATACCGGTGGATGTATGGCGGAGCTTGCTATAGGTCCATCATGTCAATTCAAATACGTAGAAAGCTAAAACGCAACCCTACAAGTTCTCATCTGCGAATCTATCGCCGTAGATAGACTGTGAAGAAAGATTGTTAGAGATCTACACAGACATGAACCAACGAGACGGACCTTTCCGCCAGTACCGTCACCACGAGCTATGATAGGAGTATACTAATTAATAGAAAACGACACAATGTCAGTACTTGTCGTACGCACTGAAGTCACCGCCCTGGATCATGAAGTTCTTGATAACTCTGTGGAACTTGGAGCCCTTGTAGCCGAAACCTTCCTCGAGTACAGTGCCATCCTTCTTGATACCGGTAGCAAGAGCACGGAAATTCTCAACTGTCTTCGGGACAGTCTAAGTAAACAAGTTCAGCATTTGTTCGATTCTTCAGCAGCACACAAGAACGTACACCGCCGTAGAGACCCATTACAACTACAGGTTAAGCCAGTCAGCCTAAATCTTTAGGATGCAAGACCACGCCACGTACTTCGTCCCATGTCATTGTCACCATGCTTGATGTCGAAATAGACCTTGTGAGTGATTTTAGGTCCCTTTGCTGCCTCGACAGACTGGGCGCAGAAGAAGGCAGCGATGGTGACTAGAGCAACACCGAACGTAAAACGACCGAACAACATGGTGGATGTTGGAGAAAGAGAGTTGTAAACCGACGTGGACGTTCTCAACTCGTAACTACGTGTCAATCTTAGATCTGATGGCTTTCTATTTGAAGAAGTCAATATTGTCTTTGCCGAAATTAAAGCGTCCTCCTAACAATCTTCACAGGCTCGCCATCGAGTATCCTGTCCCGAATCTCAAAGACCATACAAGTCCTTGAAATTAATCCACACCGCTCAGAACGCGCCAAGCTACCATGTAAAAGGAACCGCCTCGAAAGTCCGTGCAAATTGTGCCGGCCAGATCAGCTGCAGTTTTCGCTAGTACTCAGCAGTCTATATCATTGATAAATTTATATTTTGCATATTGCCGCAAGAACCTAACGATGCACATTAATCGTGGCGAGGAGGGCATCACCTACGTCCTCTTGTAGAAGATCTTTAATGTCAATTTCCTGCTCAACTGCCCACTCATACGCCTCCAGTAGGACAGTGTCAGTCAAAGGAGTAAAGTGCGAGGCAAGCACTCGAATGATGTTGCTCACGCGAGACACTGCACTGCGCGTCGCCTCGTCAATTTTCTGCGAACGTAGTCAGGTCAAGTCACGTTAAAGTAGAAAAGAGGTTTTCTATCTTGCTTACATCGTTACGGTTTGAGTAGACAGCCTCCGCGTCGAACCCCTCCTCCCCTTCTTGCTCGCTCTCCTTGACATGCTTACTCACCCATACGTATCCGTTCAAGCCAAGGATCAGATCTACACCACACGGTAGAGCGATGAAATGTGACTTGAGGCGTCGTATGAGAACAGGAGGGACAATAACGAGTTGTCCGTTGCGCAACTATGTGATCGATTCGTTAAATGCGGGTATTTTTGACGGTATCAAGAAAGAACCCTACCTTGCCGTACCTGAGGGAGCGAGTGTGTAAGGACATAGCCCCATCCGAAAAAAAGGCTTGCACTTCCGCTACCAATAGGTCTCCCTCTTCAAAAAAGGTTCTCATCTGCAGCTCGTCACTTTCCAGTTTCCTACGCTATGTGATATTCATTCAATGTTGTGTCCAGTTTATACTCGTGGTGGCCGTCGTACCTGCACGCCTCCAGGGAGATTGACAGAGGACAGCATCAATACCGCATCTTGTCGTGACCCAGCATCTACTTTCCACCTTCGGGGTTGAACCTGCGCGATGATTTCAGTGGGTTGACGATGGCAAAGCGAATTCTCGAACAACTTACCTCCGTTATTCGGCCGACAACCAAATCTCCAACCTCTGGATTATACCTTCATATTCTTGTCAGGAGCCGGTAAACGGAATATAAAACTGCTTACCTCGACCGTACAGCTCGGACAGAGACCAATTTATTCACTCTTTCCACTGTACCAGCTACAGACGATATCACTTCCTCATTTTCCACGTACGTTCCATGACCGCTGTGATTAATGAGCGAATGCTTCAGCATCAATATATGCATAGATTTCATACCGCATAAAGGCATGCGAAGAGGTTATAGTTTCGCCAGGGTATGTGAGTTTGCTTCCAGACGCCTCGAAGTCGTCGTCCTCGAAATCCACCCCTGTATCTCCAGCAGTTTCTACATCTTCTGCAAAGTGTCTTTTTGTGCCTCCATAGTCATAGTGTTCGGCGTTGTAGGCAGGAGTAGGATAAGGGGCAAAATTGACCATAGTTTTGGGAGGAATAAAGTACAATGCATCCTCAGCGTCTTTCTTGTGAACCGAGCCGATCGAAAAGAAATGATCGGCGGTCTTACTGCATGTGGAAGGCCAACTTGTTCAAACCATAGATCCCATTCTGCCATCGTGATATTGATAATGTGCCCTACGCAAAGTTCGAGCAGATACATACAGACATACGCGATGAGTTATAAGAAAGGGGCGCCCCAGGCCCAAAGAAAGGCGAAGGCAACAATTAGTATAATCACCAGCCTCAATATGGGGGAAATGACTGCGGCGATATCCTTCGCCATCCTGAAATAGTATCGGACGACCTCTATCCCAGATGTAAGACCTCTTACTCGTGCATTGACGATACTGTAAACGCCCTCCGAGATTTCAGCATGATCCAAACGCAAGACTGTGCCATCATCAGGTAATAACCATGGCCGCTCTGAGGTGTTCGGGTCGGGATCAACTGCAGCACAAAGGATAGTTGCAGCAATGCGGCGAACAGGGGTAAGTGGTACCCCCGCAAGAAATATGTGCGCTTTTGCATCAAGGATTTGTGTGTCTGGAAATTAATTATTATTTTCAGTTTCCGTTTGTTATACACACCATGCATGTAATAGCATATATACGCACCAGCAAACCAAGGATGTACGCAACCCACACGGATACCTCTGGCAGTACATGTCGGGGAAATTGCTCGCATAAGACCAAGAATGCCGTGTTTCGCGGCCGAATACAGAATACTGGTACCAAGAGCTTGCCAAGATGCTATACCAATGCATTAGTGAGAAAATCAATAGTTCAGGTAAATACTTGCGCACCCATAGAGCCTATGTATATGATAGCTTTTAGCTTATTACGGTCCGACTTGTGTGCCTCCGAGTCTTCAGCCTTCATATAATGAAGGGCAAGATTGGTCGCTGTCAATGCCAGTTCATCCAACGAGGAGGCTGCAGTCAAGGTCTTTGGTGCTCACAATATAACACCCCGTGCATATTAACTTCCATCGTTTTGAGATTCGGTGGGGAGAGTTTGCCGGCAATGATAGTCATATCAGTGATACGGCCTACCTCAGGAATACCAGCGTTAGGCACCTATGTGTATTATTAGACATATCGTATCTTATAGTAAGAAAGTCAATTGCTGTACCACGATGTCGACTGCCCCAAATTTTGCCATTGCAAGTTCAAACAAAAATACCTGCTCCTCCCAATTGGTAACATCGCATCGGTGCGACACAGCTTCCCTAGTCAATAGAAAATCAATGTCAGTGCAGATTTTCAAAGCCCATGGAGCTTAAACATATGTAGGACATATAGTATCATATACTTACCCTCCTAAGCTAATGATCTCCCCTACAACCTTCTCGGCCTCGAGCACGTCAAGGTCACCTATAACAATCTTAGCCCTACGTACGTTAATGAGCCTGATATATTCATGTCTTATATTATGAGAATTACTGGCACTGACCCGTAACTCGCAAAGAGTAAGGCAGTTTCACGTCCAATGCCGCTAGCAGCACCTGAGAATTCGGGCACAAATGTCAGGAAAATTCTTAGCCTCACTCGCAGTACTCACCAGTGATAAGAACAACTTTGTGTTTGACCCTATCAGCATTTGCAAGTAGCTGTACGTCGGTCAGGCTAGTCATCGTGCAAAGAGCTTGAGTACAGTGAGGAAAATGAGGTGAGGACGACTTACGCGATGCCCCGCTGCCACGTCTCAAGAATCCAGGAACAAGACAGAGGAACCCGCTATTAGCACCATGCATCGCCCATCGCGGTCCTGAACTTGAATGTCAAACTTCATTAATTTCACAGTCGGCTGGTTGAGCGCGACTCATTAACCCCGCACTTAGCGCTGAAATTGATGGGAAGGGTTTACAAGGGCCAAGAGACGCTGGAAGAAATTCAGAACACACTACCGAAGCCAACTTGTGGATGCTGGGAACACGTATCAATTAAGAGACGAATACACTAATCGTACAAATTGCACTAGAGTGAGTTGTACAGGTTAAATGAAACTTCATTATACAATTTGAGTCCATCATTGCGAGTAAGCAGTTCACAACACAACATTATACGCAGCCCTCTCGACATCAAGGTGTTCACCGTTTACCGTAAGATCCTGTCTCATAGCCCTCTGCCAAAAACGATGAGTAGCTGCTAATCGAGGTATGCGCAAGACTTACTCTTTCCGACGATGATATTAGCAGCCTCCTGAGGCTTGTTGTTGAAGTAGTTCTCGAGGATCTGCCTCGTGCCATCCGCATAGCGCTTCTGGGCATCGAGGGTAGTTCCGGAATAGTGAGGAACCATGCCGTTACCACCGTTGAGAGGGTTCTTCATGTAACGCCATGGGTGGTCCTTTGGTGCGGGTTGCTTGTTCCAGACGTCACCAGCATAACCACGAAGCTGGCCACTCTTGAGGGCAGCAGCTACATCCTCAGCATTGGCAATGGCACCGCGAGCGGTGTTCACTGTCAGATAGACATCGTGTAAGTTTGAAAGAACAGGACATGCATGAATATAGAACTTACCGAGCCAGGCACCCTTCTTGAAGTGCTTGAGAAGGTCTGCGTTGATGAGGTTACGGGTACCTTCGTGCAGGGGAGCGTTCACTGTGATAACATCGCACTGCGATACGAAATCCTTGAGGTCATCGATACGACGCGCGCCAACAGTCTTGGCAGCAGCGTCTGGGAGAGCGTTGTAATCGTAGTAAACGAGCTCCTTAGGACCGAAAGGCAAGACACGTTGGAGAACGCGGTAACCGATACGACCAGCACCGATGGTACCAATGACCTTGCCCTCTAAGTCGAAGGCATTCCGGGCGATATCAGAAACTTGCCAATCACCACGCTCAATCATCTGCACAATATATATGTATATTAGTAATGAACAGTCTGTAAGTTCAAAACCACTGACCTCATGCGCAGGAACAAAATTCCTGACAAGGAGCAGCATGCTCATAACGACGTGCTCAGCAACGGAGGTGACATTTGAGCCAGTGACCTCGAGGACTTCAAGGCCTTTTTCAACAGCCGCGTTGAGGTCGACGTGGTCAGAACCAACACCAGCCGTCACGCAAACCTTGAGGTTCTTGGCCTATTGAAGAGTATATTATTTCATACGATGTATTAAATGATTTAATGTGTTTACTTACTGTGTCGAGGAGTTCCCGTGTCAGGTAACCAGGATGGAAGGGAGTAGTGATGACGATATCGGCCTGAGGATTTAACAGTTAAAACTCAGGTACAAAACAGGTGAACTCAAAAAGCCTACATCTTTGATATTTTTGTTTAAGAAACTCTGGGATCCCTCCTTATCATCGCTGACAAGGTATTCGTGACCTTGGGATTCTAACCACGGACGAAGACCGAGCTATCAACGATAGATCAGAAACCGTTACAGCATTTCTAGAGTGTTGAAAAGACAGACCTCATTCTCCACGGTGCCGAGAAGACGGGGCTCCTCCTTGGCGGCATTGCCGCCTTTGTAAAGTACAGCAATGATTTTCAGACCTCGCGACGATGCCTGTCTATTGAATGAGGCGGCATTGCGGAAACTAAAACAAGATGATGAGATTGCGGCGAGTGACAACGAAATCAAAGGATTTGCCTGGTCTGGATAGCACCTGTACGAGCACGGGCAAACATATTGAAGATACGGAGAGAGGTATGAGAGGAGAGGTAGATGTGTTGTGTTGGTGGGAATCCATGCGAAATGGGTGCCCCTTATATACGTTCGTCATGGGACTGTGAGACATGTCATTCAGGAAGGCAAGTTCACCGCTTCGACGGCCAGGACGAATTGGACCTAGGTCGGCACAGTACGGGCAGTTGTGACGGAAGGGGGTATTCCGGGGGAGATAGAAACATCTGTAAGAACATGTGTAAGGCCCGTTAATCCAGACAATATTAGACGCACCATCTCGGCGCAGTCAGATTGCTTCTTTCGGAAACGCCCGAACCCGAAAAGGAACTCTCGATCCCGAGCTCTCCTCAGCACTCTCCTTCCGAGTTTCCACGACGAACACTTGGAAGTTCTCACAGGAAGATGAATTTGTAGGATGCTCATACCACGCACGGCTTGTATCATCATCTTCACAGGGCAAATGGACAACAGCAAATCTGAGCCATTTGGTACCTGTGGTCACGGGTCATTGACCTAGTTTCAAAAGTATGTCGATGATTCCTGACCCCTTACCTACCGTACTGCGCCGAAATAGAGATAGCTCCTTCCGTAACCATTGCACAATAAATGTGGCACAGCTTTCATGGATTCCCTTGAGAGGTTTGATCGCGAAGCGTTCCGAAATATCCTCCATTCCTCATGAGTGCCTGTGAAGTATCGCAGGATATTGTTCGTCCGATCCCATTGGTGGTAGTTTGAACACCGGACCGCGGGCCATCCGGCTTTCAATCAGTGGTTCCCTGATTATAAAACGGGCGCTGCATCAGGCTGCATCGTGTCGACGTATTTTGGAATGCGAAGCCTCACAATCTGCCATAGAGTGAGCAAAGTTGTCATACAGAAGCCACTGAGATGGCGCGTACCTGGGGGCTTGGCTATAATTCTGTAGGTAGCCGCAGTTTCGGCATGATGGTGACCAAGAATAATTGTACTACACATGTTAAGCCATCACCGTCGCTTGCACTAATGGCAGCGTGGTATAAACGGCGCTGACTGGCGCAGTCCTTCGTATGACGAACTTCACGTAATATTTCATGGAAGGGCTGCTGGAAACAAGGTGAGTGTGGGACGCGTTAGTTCGACCAAGATCTCATGACGCGGGAACAAAGATGATAGTCCCAGTCAGCAAGCAATAAACGATGCACGACATGCTAGATTTAGGACATCAGGAAGGATCCTAAGTCACGATTGAGCGGGCACAGTACTCAACCCTACTCAACCGCTGAATAATGTCTGATTGAGACTCGGAATAAAGCTTGATGGACTTTCTGCGTGATCATTTGAATCTGGCTTCCGCGCCTAAGAAAACATAACAACACGACGGGAAGCACTGCCGACGTTGCTTTTTTAGGATTTATCATACAAGAGGCGCACCGTTGGTGAGGTCATGACATCGTCCGAACCGTGTCCCTTGTTCCCAACCGTGTCCTCACGATCATCGCCACCCTTTTCCAGCCTTTTCCGGATGAAGCGGGCGTGGGCGCTAGGACGGGTTGCGGGACCGCCCGGCTTCCACAACTCTCCATACAGGTTTCTCAATCCTTGAAGTAGAAGTGCGGTTTCGAGTCAGTACTCGAGGGAAAAAGGGACCACAACAGATGCTAGCAGACATGCTATATAGCAGTTCCCGGAGAAGGGTAAATAACATCAGCTTTTTTACTAGCCAAGAGTAATAGACCAGAGTAAGCGTTTAGGCTCAAGGTCGTCAATTCACAAGTGCAGAGGCTCACCTACACTACGTACCCAACCCCATCCCAATAGTCTATTCCGGTTTGGCCCTCGCTCGCCTTGCACCATAAGCATCCTTCATAGATCCACATTATCACTACGCCTCAGCCCTCCGCGCTACGATCTCTATCATAACTTGAACGTCCATTGAGCATCTCAAATTCGTCTTCCATGCTCGCATCCGGCGCTCTCCTCCGCATACGCGTGCCTGCAGGTAAACTCGCGCGCATCTCGCGTTCTTTGACGATCTCCCATTCGACGCGTAGGAAAACCCACATCCACCTCCGTAACATCTCCGCAAACTCGATGAGGAAAATCAACCTGTCGCCCTCGGCGTACGCGTGTAAGTGGCTGGAGAGCTTGACGGACCAAGTGAGTCGCAAGACTAGATCTGCGATTATGGCGAATGGGTAGATAGGCAGTGGGAGAAGAAGGGTTCGTCTGAGACCAAAAGGATATCGTTTCTGTGAGTGAGGGGATGACTGCGCGACTTGCCCGTCTTCAGATATGTCCTCTTTTGAGATACCGTTGGAGTCGGCGTTTGCTGCGTTCGCTAGAAGTGCAGAGCGGGAATGCAAACGCGGTAGCATAAGAGGCCGTGGTGGTGAGGAGGTTCGATTCGCGCTTGTGTTGGTAGCCTTTGCTCGTGTACGAAGGAGATCGAAGCCCCAATCAAAGGTAACATCCCACCAGAACGAATACAGGGAATTGATCGCCGCAGCAAGCAACCTTATAAAATAGTAGGTCTTAGCAAAGGTGGTTAGAACCAGTCTACGATGCTCACCATAACCTGAGCAATGGATGGCCCCCATACCACGACTTCGAACTCCCCTCTTCAAGGTTTACAGCCAAGTGTTCCACCACAACGAGCCGCTGCGCTGCTGAGAGATAAATGACGGGAAAGGCGGTGGCGTATTTGATCGCATTATAAAGCGGTCTTCTGCTCTCATTCTCTGGGAACAGGTACTCGACCAAACATTGCCGGAAACGCACCGCGTACGGCACACTGAGATGCAATCAAAAGGATTAGAAGGAGGTATTAGGTTAGACGAATGAAGACCCACCTCATTAAAGTGGGCAAAATCCATCGGGCAAGCCCATCTTGATGAGGAGGGTAGAGGAGACTTCCGCCAGGAAGCATCATCAGCACCGATAGCCACACGTCGCCCAATACTTTTGCAAAAGATGTAAAAATATCCGCGAACACAACGTCCGCGAAGTAGATGCGGTGCTTGGAGGAAAGACACCGTCGAATGGAACTGAGCATAGTATAAAACCATTATCAGCAACGTGGTTTGAATGAACCAGGAACAATAGACGGGGCCTCACTGGAGAAATTTATCTCGTTCTCTCTTTTCTGCGAAATTGAACGGAGACACGAGGATCATAAAGAGACATAGAGTAGTCACCGCGGGCACGAATTTGAATATGTCCACTAGTTCAAACTCTCCACGTGTCGCATGACGGTATAGTGCCCACCCAACAAGGCATACAGCCGAATACTGAAAGAACAGCTTGTACACAGGCCCGTATATCGTTGAAGGATGTGGTATAACCTTCCAGCCCGCGCGTGCTGTAGGAAGTGGGGTGTTGGGGACTGAGGACGAGGTCAGGCGGTGCGCTTGATGGGTGCTGAGCTCCAATGCATTTGCAGCTTCGAGACCCAGCAAGTTTAAACCGTGAAGATTTGTTGCCCAGCCGAGGATACCTAGAGCACCTAGAGCAAGGACGCGGAATGGGAGAGGGAAGTTGGCTGAGAAGGTGATCTCGTCGCCTGCATTGTCACTCATCCTGGATGTTATATCGAGCACAACAGTCAATTGTCGTGGTATCTGTAGCGAGCTGCCAGCAGTCAGGAATTATATGGAATTTAGCATGAAAGCAGCTACTCTGAATGTGGTGGAAAGATAAAGGTGTGGTGAGTTGGCGACCTGGAACAGCGGCGTTCATTAATGATGCATCCAAACTGATGCGTACATGGGCGTCTAATCGCATTTAAATTAATGCTCAAGAGTTGTCGGTTCCAATTTCTGTTTGAGAATTTTATTTGCACTCATCGATAATTTATCGACTATGCCAGTACTTGTAGATGAAAATGGCCCAATATATATCTCCTAGGACAGATGATACGATGTAGCATATATCCACATATCCAATGCACTATTGACTTATTTGGAACCGCCAGTGCCTAGATCCAAACATAATCCAAGATCACCTTTGGGACATTTGGAGGGCGATCCTTGAGTTATCCCGTCCAAGCCAAGCTCTGGTGCGGCCACAAGGCCAGCAGGAGTTACACCTTCCGCGAGACAGGCCAGTCCAGTACACCCGCTGCTCGAATGGGACCCACTGCCCCTGTCACCACGACCGAAGCCAAAGTCGGATCCATCTGTGTTATCGTCTTCCGCAGCATCATCTCCAGCAGGAGTGAGTGTACTACCGAACGTCTCCGGGTAGGGGGTGAAAGGGGTTGCGTTGGGGTCGGTGTTGGTACTTGCAGGTACATCGGAGGGAGAATTTCCGCCGTTGGAAGCGGGAACGGCAGATGGGTTCACAGGAGCAGGTGTATCTTGGTTCGCATTTGCGCCGCTACCTCCAGTCGTATTTGGATCGTTACTTCCATTGGCATTGGCACCGCTATCGCCATCCGCGGTGGTATCGTTGTCGCCGTTCGCAGTATTGCCGTTATCGCCATTCGCGTTTGCGGCGGTGTCAAGCGTATGAACCGCCGCCGAGGGATCAGGATTGAGGGGAGGAGTGGGGCTGGGAGAAGGAGACCCATTTCCGGAGTTGATACCTGAGTCGTCTCCAGAGTTCCCATTGCCACCAGATGCGTCCGTGGATCCGTCGCCGCTACCATTTGTCGAAGGAGGATCCGTAGGAGGGGGAGGGGAAGAGCCCGCGGGAGCACTAGTATTAGCGCTGTTGTCGGCAGTAGCTTCTGTGTTGGTATTGCCGCCATTGCCGTTGGAATCAGGGCTTACTCCGGAGCCAGGATAACCAGGGTAGTTTCCAGAGGCATCAGGGTCAGAATCCCCTTCGACGCCGTCATCTTCAGTGTCCTCGCCGATGCCGGTAAACTGACGATTATGGCCTGAACCACCAGAGATACAGTCCCTAAGGAGGTCGCTGAATTCGTCGGTCGTGAGTCCTTCAGGAGATGCAATTACACTGCTCTGTACTCCAGCTAATGTAGCCACCGGATCGCTTATACGTTGGCCCAGGATGGTGCACATCAGGTTGTTGACGATCTTGAATACAATATAGGAGTAAGGATGATACTTGGCAGTGCTGACATGAGTGACTCACCGTAACAGAGCCTTGTCGGGGATATAGGACTGGAATCGACACGCCAAAATGCGCCAGGAACAAGAGAGAGATGGCGGCAGAAAAGACATGCATGGTCGTTAAAAGATTGTGGGGGTAGAGAATGTGAGGATAGAACGGGAAATTGGGCTGTCGGGATGGACGTTAAGAAAAGGCTGCCTAAGAGCGGTATGTTGAGATTTATAGGTACTGTCCCACACGGGGCTGACATGTCCAAAGAGGCTGACTTCGATGTGCCATCGAAGAGACCGTGTGCCGGATCGGCATACTGCTCGGGTATTTTGTAGTCTTGCCTGTAATTGCCCTAGTGCTGACAACTCGGAAGAGCAAGGTACAAACTTGTACAAAGGGGTGACCGCGAAGCACACGACATGTGTGGCAGTAGTCATACGACCTATGGTCTGGTGGGAACCTGAAGTATGAATAAGTTCCTAGGAGCCGAACGATAGTAGGAGGGTGTTGGGCCAAATCCCCTATTCGCTGCAACGCTAGTCATAGAATGGATGTCTGCTCGCGGTTGAAATCAGAAGACGAATTGACACATTTGGCTCATGGTCTACTCAACGTAAATTTCTCCTCGTCCAATGTGCATTGTAGGAGTCCCACCGTCTCGAACCAACTTGATTATTTAAATAATGCTCTGTAAATATTTTACGCACAATAGACTTGCAGTAGAGTTGCTCGTTATTGTTTTGCCGAGGGATGAGAACGTGGAGAAGCACCGGCGGATAAACGTTGTGGGATCCGCGAATTGCCACGTTAGTCCAGGCTGTGAGCGACGTCAATGCTGCAACGCCTGCAGCTCCTCAAAGGCTCAATCGACCGCAAAACGACTGGCATATGGAGTTTCCTACGGCGAGAGTAGATACGACGGATTCCGACGAGAGACCGACAACGAAGCAGACGCACGGATACAGAACGCTTCCGGGTGTGCAGTCAAATTCGAGACAAAATACTGTCGTACCCACAAGCGCTTGACCCGTATCAGGTATGCATATCCCGCCCTCCATTCAACTAATATACATCTCCCAGTTCTCTGGCGGTTTGCAATCACACCCCCTCTTTTAACTCGCCTGCGCCAACAACATCGCCGAGTTGTCAGCCCTGTCTTACTTCCAGGACACTGCTCTTGGATCGGGTGACCACAACATACTTCCCCGCGACCCAATGACCCGCGGTCGAAGGAAAGATCTCACAATCCCGCCTTCTCGTGCCCTTCTCCAGCAGCGAGATTATCGTGCGCGCAAAGCTCAATATGTCGCCGACCTCGAGGACCGCTGTCGGAGAGCTGAAGAGGACAACGAGAAACTGAGGAAAGAGCTGGACAGTATGCGCCTCAAGATGGCAGCAGGTGGCACCATGGCTCCCAGTTCTGAAGTGGTACGCATAGCCGTGCGGATGATTCTCACAGCACACCTACTGACCTTACGTACTTTCCTTTGGGACGACATATGGTCCTATGCAGGTGGCAGCGTCGTCGGAGTTGATGCATCAACTCACATCAGCAGCGTCCACCCTCGCCCGATTCCAGCAGCTCGCCTTCAACGAGCAAGCGCAAGCGCAGGCTCATGCGCAGGCACATGCGCTCGCCCAAGCCCAGATGCAGACCCAGAACCTCCGACCACCGGACTCTCCGCCTAGTCTGCGAGCGCACGAGGCTCACACTCTACCTCCTCCGAGTAAAAGCTATCCCAAGCTCCCGCCCCCGCAGCTTCTCATACAGCCACAGCGGCCTTCGCCCCCTCGCCAAGTCCTCCACCCAAGCAGACACCAGGCACAACCAGAGTACCACCATCATCGGCACTCACTTACTCCACCGACTTTGCCTCCTCCTTTACCCGGCCCGTCATCACGCCATGAGCATCCGTTAATCCATCCCTCCCAGTCTGAGCCCACCCGTACGACGCCTTCTTCCCCATCATCCAGCCGCAGCCGCGGTCCATTAAGTGCCGGAGACCGCTCAGTTCAATATGTCTACAACGAGGTGGAATGCTGCTGGGGTTATTTCGATTGCAGGGACCTGGGCTCGGACGATAGAGAGGACGAAGAAGACGAGTTGATTGACGACGATCGCTCCGTGGCAAGCTCTCACAAACACCGTAATCACTATCAACGGAGCAACGGGGCGAGGAACGGTCACGGGCAGAGCGTTCATCGAACGTCTGAAATGAGGTCGACCTCTTCGTCGCCAGGGTTAGATGATGCCCCAATGCGAATGCGAGACGATAGTCCCATGAGAACACGGTAACGCGCGACAGAGGCTCTACCGACGTTGCAAACTTCCCCCGAGAAAACGCGCTTGATCATTATCTTTACTTATCATATAGCCGTATATACCCTATGTATCTTTGCTCCGGATGTTTTTTCTGTCGGCCCTCAGTCTATTCGTTCGCTTGTATCGTTATATGCGCATCATTTTAGGTGCACTGCTCCCACCTCGGGCAGTATCTTAGACTCGTCGCTTTTAGGGTTGGCACTCGCAAGATGTACACATACTAGTTTGTCTGGGCTCATAATGAGATTCCTTGCGATGTACAAGTGTGATATGCGATGGGTTTGATAGCGTCTTCCATGTTACGGACGCGTTCCGGGTAATCCCAACGGTCCAAGCCTCCGAAGTCTATGCTCATGACACCGGAAGCCAAATTCACCTGCAGCTCGCATATATGGCTTACTCTGGCGCGCCAACTATCTGCACTGCGATGGTGATGTCAACCCTCGTTCCTCAGCGTGATACCACACGAGACTCACGTTGCAGTTCCATACATTGCCCCTTGCTGACTGACAAGCCGCACACATTGGTCAGTATTAGACTTTGTGTCATATATCCAGACCATCTTCCCGGTGTACGTCTCTTGCCAGCCATCGTGGTCCACTAGGCGATTGGATGGCTTGATACGTTTCATGCTTGATGGTAAAGGTGGTGCAGGGCGGATATCAACGTCATTTAAAACCCGCAGGGCTGTAATATTCGATATGGCGGTGAAGGCAGGTCGATGAATGGGTTCCGGGTCCAAAACATAGAAAACCGGAGAAGGCTCGTCGCCATCTTCTTCGCCTTCTTCACTTCCGTCCTCATCCATTGCTTCATGCTGAGGTGTCTCCGTTGTAGGTGTGTTTTCGTCTATGGATGCATTCGAATCTGCCGCAAACTCCGCCTCCGCTTGTTGTAACTTGTCGCAGAAAGCGTGCCATGCTTGATCATTGGAGAAATCGGTTCGCAGGACTATCCCCAGTCCAGACGCTTCGACAGTGACTGAATCCAAGGGGTCATCGTCGGTGGCAAACGCCTCGTTTTCTGCATCTGCGGTAGGAATAGGACCGGTCTGGAGTGTTAAGATATAGCTCCGCGTCAGCAAAATGGAGACTGAACGGCAGTCCCAAGATGCATAAAGACGCGCCTGTGCATACGCGGCCTTTTCAATTGGGGGTAGAGCCCAGAATTGTTCGGCTACAAGCAACCTCCATTTACGCCTCCCTTGTCCTGGATACTGGGCCTTAACTAGCGGGTATCTCTCCTGCCGTCGATTTAGATATAACGACTACAGGGGAGCAAGCATTGAATGCTAACCGCAAGAAATTTTGAAAGATCAGGGCTGATGGACGTCTGCTGCGATGATGAGGCAATGTTCGAATCTGTCATGGTTGTGCGTTTAAGAACACTTGACGCAGAGACACAGGACTTGTATGAATCGGGAACATAAATCTGGTTGATCGGGTCACGAGATTACTGACGATCAAGTAAGTTGGCCAAATTGGGCAAGTATCGTCCTTGCGGACCGTTTCTACTTCCACACTCAATCGGAACGCTTATGCCTGCATGGACCAAAGCCAGAAAGCTGTTTCTCACAAGAGAATCAAGTTCCACGAGAGATAATGTGAGCTCACAGCCAGAAATACTGACACCCATTTTAATTATCTTCATAAACTATGTTCAGGTTGTTGCACGCGGACACGTATGCGCCGCGATACTCTAGTGCCCTCGCATCGTCACGTTGGAGAGCGGGCAAATGATGTAGAGTACAGTACCATCAGTTGGATCGGTACCGCCCGAGAGCACCTGAGATGGCACACACTCCACGGCTGTCAAGAGAGTCGCCTACCTCTCTTCGCGATATCCGGAGCCTTGTCGCCGCAAGAAGCTTGAACTGAACAAGACTCAATGGAACAGGACGACCATGTCACGTTGTCCGCGAAATCTTTCAAGGTTATCTCTTGGAGAATATTGACCTCCTACCGGCCCGTCAAAGAAGGTCGAAGACTATCACGAGAGAGAGCTATGCAGCAGGATTGGACAGAGTCCCCCGCGCTGGACTCCGCGTTTCCCCACACTCAGACCCAGATCCGTCGTAATTTTCGCGCGGGTATATAACATACAGTATTGGGCGTCGTATCTTCTCGAACGCGACTGCCATGACTGTCCCCTCAGGAACGACTGGTACGTATTGACCCCTTGCACGATCAGCCTCTTCCCCTAACGTCAGCTGTTCCCCATCTAGGTGCAGAACTTTCCCGTAGCCGTTGGGCGTTTGCATTTGCCCTAGTGACGTCGCTTTTCTTCACTTGGGGCTTCGCTTATGGCGTAAGTGATATCTTCATGTCAAATTTGTATCACCCATTCACTTGTTACGCCGGTCAGCTTCTGGATGTCCTTAATTCCCACTTCCAAACGGTGTTCGGCATCACTAAGTTGCAGAGCACGCTGCTGCAACTTGCCTATTTTGTGAGCCTTTACTGAGTTAGGTTTCTGATAGCTTTTGACCTCAAGTATCTAGGGCGCGTATTTCATCTTCGCACCATTTGCAGGCATGTTTGTAAGTAATGTATTCGATCTGCCTTCGCGGCGGTACTTATCATGATGCCGAGAGTAGATGGACCGCTATGGTTACAAGAAGGGTATTCACGCAGGTTTGACACTCTATTCACTGGGTATGTTCAAATGGTGATCATAAGTGGCGGCGCACTGACCCTGCAAAATAGGTGCTATCTTCTTTTGGCCCTCTGCCAAATTCGAGAAGTACGCTGGCTTTGTAGGGTGCACTTTTGTAATCGGTTGCGGCCTATCAACGTTGGAAGTCGCCGCTAACTCCTACATCGCGGTCCTCGGATCCCCAAAGTTTGCTGCCGCGAGACTGAATTTCAGTCAGGGTTTCCAGGGAGTCGCATCTTTCGCTGGTCCCATGATTGCTTCACGTTGGTTCTTTACCGGGAAGAATGCCACTACGCTTGATACTGTTCAATGGTACGTAGCGCTTTCATACCAAGTTCGCCCGAGTTACTTACTGCGGATGCAGGGTCTACCTCGCGGTAGCAGCTCTGGGTGCAGTCCTCAATATCCTCTTCTAGTGAGTGTTATAGTGTTTTGAGGCGCAGTTTGATCCTTACGGTCCTGTGGATAGCTTCTGCGACCTTCCTGAGATCAACCAGTTTGCACTTGCTGAAGAGATGCATGAGGTCGGTTTGAAGACCGATGATGAACCGTTTTGGAAGCAATATCGGTGTATCTTTGGATGGTAAAGAGTCCTTGCGATCTCATATACGCTACAGCTTGCTCACTTCATGATTGTGCAGGGTTGCACAAACTGCATATACGTACGCTCGCCTAGAACCATCCATATCTCAGATCAATAACTTTTCATTTTTTTAGTGGCGCACAAGTGGGCGTGGCTTCCTTAACTGTCAACTACATAGTAGACCAGAACATCGGGATTAACAAGTCGCAAGCCAGTCAACTGTTTTCATACTGTCAAATCACTTTTACTGTGGGACGGTTCGTATCGTCTCATCGAGTACACTCACGGTCATTATCTGAACTCTTGTCCTTGTAGCTTCATTGGCGTGGGTTTGCTCAACTACCTAGACCCAGCTCTACTGCTAAGTATTTATGGTGTCATGTGCTCCGCCTTCGCAATGGCAACGGCCTTCGCGCCAGGAAAAGCGGGGATAGGCTGTCTATTCACGCTCTTTTTCTTCGAGTCCATATGTTATCCGGTGATATTCACCCTTGGCACGAAGAACTTGGGCAAGCACACGAAGAAAGGTTCTGGTTTGATTGTGATGGTACGTTTCAAGCTTTTTTGTCCGACTTTCATAAGACTAAGCGGAGGTTTCTAGGGTGTGGGAGGTGGGGCATGGTACCCTCCAGCACAGGCTTCCATCGCCGACAGGAATACTCGTCTGTCGTATGTGGTGCCCTTCACAGGTTATGCTGCTATGACAATGTATGCCGTGTAAGTGACCTAATTTCACTGTATACACCATATATTCAATTCCATGGTATGCAGGGGTATTGTCATCGATCAAACCATTAAGGGAGGGTTCCGTTTCCGTACTGGCGACGAGATTGAGGAGAGGCGCCACGAGTTGGAGGGCAGCAAACTTGCGTCTGACTCTACGACGGACGAGAAGAGAAGTTCCAAGGAGTCCGTACAACAGTTTGAACGGGTCGAACAGGCCGAGAAGCTTGTGGCATATCGAGGGCTGGCAGGAGATGTGGGTCTATAGCCATCCGTAACCAGTCCTTGAATAGCACGGGTAGGGAACTATCCAAACGATCTGTAAATTACTGTACAATTTATATCCAGTATTATATTCCCCCAATATGTTGAATGCCTTTGTTGCATCATACCGTGATACCCCATACCCTCTCGGATAGCAGTTTCAACAATGCGGCAGGTCCGGGGGTGGTGGTGACCACCGGTACACCAGGCCCAGCAGGCCGTAAAACGTCCGATGGTGGTTGCTCGATTTCCACTTGCGCTGGTATTGCTGCAGACTCCAACACACCTGCATAGGTGAAGCCATGCTTCTCTATGTCGGCTTGGATAAGAGCGCGGTTGGCACCCGGATCATATGCCCCCTCAGCCTGCCGGCGGTCTACTACGAGCATTCCTCGAGTCAGTTCACCCAAACTGTGAGATAATCAGTAATTCTCGGGTGTTAACTGCAAGCTGTACCGTACCGTTCAATCTGGAACTTCCTCGGTGCAGCGGCCCAGCCAGTTTGAAGAGCAGGTAAAGCGCTTTCATCGGGAACGACCCGTTCTCCTTCTGGTGGGTTATTGATCGCACACCACACTACGACGATATCGTGTAGTTCCATGGCATCCTTCCCAAACAGTATCATTACTTCCCTCGTGCGCTCCAAGAAAGAGCTGGTGAAGTGCGTGATCGGAGGTTTCTCGTCTGGGTTCGACGGCCGCTTAGTAGAAAGGATGTTCTTGTCGATATAGGTTTGATAGAATGGGAAAGGTATTTCGTGTGGGGTTGTAATGTCAAGGGGAACTAGAAGGAACCTGTCGAGTGGGAGACCAATTGCTGGCGGGTCGGGGGTAAGCAGCTCTCGCACAGCATATGGATCTGCGAAAAAATTGACTAGGACGGTAACAATCAGTACAGTGGCAGCGACAGAAGAGACAAAGCACACTCACATTCTGCAACGGCATTGGTATTACCTGGAACGTCTAGTGCACCACCCATGCATAAAATTCGTCCAATTCTATCGCGCAAAACATCGCCATGTTTACGGTGTAAGTGTGCGAGGGTTGTCATAGGTCCAAGAACGATGTAGGTGACACTCCTCGCAGGCTCTGATTTGATTATGTCCAGTGCAACATCAACACCTGACTGGTCTGAAAGAATCAGTTGAGGCCATGAGTCTGCACCAACATTCGCAACGTTGAGATCCGGATGCATATTCGTGATGTCACTTAACCCATCCCTACGAGCCAATCAGTTCGTTATGTGAGCTGCCTGGAGTCTATTTACGGACCGTCCGTGGAAGTACTGGGCACTGTGCAGTTCTCCTTCTAACGGGCCATCTGCTCCTTTAACCAAAATAATTGGTCTCTCCGCAGAGACATTACAAAACCGCTTGCGCGTCTCTGGATCGACCTGAGCCTGGCGAAGAATAGCCTGATATAGCTTGAAAATATTCAAGCTTGGTCATGTTGAGACCCAGATTTCCCCATAAGACTCAAACAGGCACTGACTATGCAGCTTCAATATCCGTGTTGCCTAACAAATTTGTGTGATAAGCAGCTGATTATCTCAGCTGATTCGCGACGTACCAAAGGTGATAATGATAGCCCGAATGTCAAGTTCAGGAGAAGCCAATGCAAGTAGACTGTATCATGCCCAATGATTAACGGATGCTTCCATGCGATACGATTGTTTCTACGTACATCGCCAATACGTCGTCGACTCCAGGATCAGTGTCGACTATGGACAGGCCATCTGTCTTTGACTACTCAAGTGAGAAAATAGGCTTGCTCACTGATAACAGGGATCTTCGTGTGTGAGGAAGTATGGGCCATCTTGAATGTAAGACACCAGTTGGTAGAGATGGTGAGATATCAAATAAATTGGTAGGGATGGTGAGATATCAACTCAAATAGAGCTTGCTCTTATCCTTTCCGAAACACGTCCCACGTGATTGTCGCCGACCTACGCGCTGTGTGTCCATACGAAACGGAGCCGTAGGACATCGTCAACTCCATTGACTTAAGGAGTGTGCACTGCAGGTGAAGTGGAAAGCGAAATGGTGCATGTAATTTGATCATGAGATACGTATGATACAAGACATTTACTGCTACAGCCATATGTAACCCGGGGTCTAACCTAGATAGGAGTACAAATCAGTATTTGTTGATCGGGAACTAACACGATAATAAAAGCTCAGAGATCTTGGTGGAAAATGTAGTCTCATTGGATCGAAATCCTCTGAAGTAGCAAATATTATAGAAAATCATCACAGCAAAGAAAGGCAACACTCATAGCAAACAGAAAAAGCACACACCTTCACCGCCTTACATTCCGCCGCTCGCGCCTCGCCCAAAAAACCCAAGTCCAAACCCATGGACACGCTGAGGAACAACCAACCCAGGAAGCCTTCTAAGCGATAAGGAAGTAACGATTTCAGCAGCTTCGCAGATAGTGCCGGTATATTTGGGAGATTATGAAAACTTGGGAGAAGATGTCTGAAGGAAAATGGACCGACCACAGATGACAGCGAACATGTCATGAGCGCGAAAAGAATTTTATACCGGGCGGCTAAATAGTTGTCACGTCTGTATAGTAGAGTCACAGGTGGCTTGTCACGCTTAGCGCGGCAAGCGCGAAGTATAGCACGTCGACGAGCAGCATAAATCCCCCGCCGCCGACATCCTCCTCGACGCCCACGCCATGGAATCGCTGCGTTATCTCGGCTCCCTCGCCGGCCACAAAGGCTGGGTCACCGCGATCGCCACGTCGTCGGAGAACCCCGACATGATCCTGACTGCTTCCCGAGGTACTTACTTTCCCTTGCATCCACATTCTATGTGCCCTACCCTCGACCTAAACCTGTAAATCACAGACAAGACTATTATTGTCTGGCAGTTAACCCGTGATGAGGATCAGTACGGCTACCCCAAGCGCATTCTCCACGGCCACAACCACTTTGTTTCTGATGTCGTTATCTCTTCTGACGGCCAGTTCGCGCTCTCCTCCTCTTGGGACCACACTCTCCGTCTCTGGGACCTCAACACCGGTCTCACCACCCGCCGCTTCGTCGGCCACACTTCCGACGTTCTGTCGGTCAGCTTCTCAGCTGACAACAGACAAATTGTCTCCGGCTCTCGTGACAGGACCATTAAGCTCTGGAACACCCTCGGAGAGTGCAAGTACGACATCAAGGAGGATGGTCACACCGAGTGGTACGTACTTATTTTAACCGGAATTATATCCGCATGTAAACATTTATTTGGGTGTCAGGGTATCGTGCGTGCGGTTCTCCCCTAATGTCATGAACCCCGTCATTGTTTCTTGCGGCTGGGACAAGGTCGTTAAGGTGAGTTTTGGGGCTCAGATACTGTCACTTCCGTCTGGAAGTGATGTAAATAATATCTCCTACTTCAGAGGGAATAGCCCAATGAGATTGTCCGAATCACCAAGGCTGATTCTTTCGTTCTGTGTTTTGGACGGCTATAGGATAGGATGCTGACCCTGATCTTTTAATAGGTTTGGGAGCTTCAGAAGTTCAAGCTGAAGACCAACCACTACGGTCACACCGGCTACATCAACACTATCTCTGTCTCCCCAGATGGCTCCCTTGCCGCGTCAGGCGGTAAGGATGGTATCACCATGCTCTGGGATCTTAACGAGGGCAAGCACCTCTACTCTCTTGAGGCCGGTGACATCGTCAACGCCCTCGTCTTCTCCCCTAACCGCTACTGGTTGTGCGCTGCCACCGCTACATGCATCAAAATCTTCGATCTCGAGAGCAAGTACGTCCTAGTCGTTAGCCCTGTCTTGTACTTTATTGATAATTGTTTCCAAGGTCAATCGTTGATGAGCTCAAGCCCGACTTCGCGCAGAGCGCAGGTGCTCGGGAGCCCGAATGTGTGTCCCTTGCCTGGTCCTCTGACGGCCAGACTTTGTTCGGTGGCTTCACCGATGACCAGGTCCGGGTGTGGACCGTTGTGTCATAAGTCTGTCTTCGTGGCGGATAGGTGTACAGGTGTTTTGCTGCATCGCTTTATTTTTCGCACTTATGTTCCTTGTATCGCCAAAATCCAAAAGCATACTGTTGCGCTAGCTCTCACTGTGTGAGCCTGTAAGTCTACGAGTTCTGGCATGAGACACATGGGCTCTGTATGCAATAAAAGGTGGGCGTACTGATACAACTGTCATCCGTTTTATGCTTGTAGTCTTAATACAATATCCTTCACTCGATTTCCGCAACCCAAGCTGGCTTTTGTACCACTTTGAGAAAGATGACCATGGTATATTGCTCATAGCCGAGTAATTTTGACGGTCAATTACGTTTGGGCAAGTTCCGACGCGGAGATAGCAAAAATTTGGCTATAAGCGCTGATCTCTGACTCGAACCACCACCTCGTTCCTGTACAAAACCACAAAGTCTTCCTGAGCGACCCCGCTCGTACATGATTTTCACTCAAAACACTCGTGACGAGTAAGCTTAGTCTACCACAGAAACTTCCCTTTCGCTCACGTCCATTTCTTCAGCTATCTCAGTGACCTCGTTTTCTCGCTTCTCAGTCATTAAAAGCGCGTTTTACACTCAACAATATGCTCTCTCATCACATTGTTCGCATTACTCGCGCTTCGCGAGGTTTCGCCACCCATGCTAATTCATCGCTGCCATCTCCAATACCCGCTGTCCTTCATTTGAAGACAGGCCAGTCATTCAAGGGGAGGTCATTCGGTGCCCCCAAAAGCATATTTGGAGAGACGGTCTTCTCCACATCTATCACTTCCTGTACGTCTTCACTTGGGAATTAATCATCTTGCGGAAAGTCTAATTCGATTCTACAGACACGGAATCTATGACAGACCCGTCGTATCGGGGTCAGATTCTAGTTTTCACCACGCCGCTGATTGGCAATTACGGTGTTCCATTGAACAAAACCCCCGTCGACTCTCGCGACGTCGGCGTTACACTCGAGTCGGATCGTATCCAGTGTACTGGCGTAGTTGTCGCTGACGTGGCCGAAAAATTCTCCCATTATCTCGCTGTGGAGTCGCTAGCCGCCTGGTGCCAACGTAATGGCGTGCCAGGTATCACTGGCGTCGATACACGTGCCATTACACGTCTCCTACGAGATCAAGGTACTACTCTCGGCCGCCTCGCTGTCGGCCCAGACGCATCTGCTGCAGCACCTAATGCCAGCGACTATTGGGACCCTACAACCGAAAACCTTGTCGATCAGGCCTCAACAAAGCAGCCCTACGTCCTCAACCCCACTGGCGATGTTAAGATCGCTGTCCTAGATTTCGGTGCCAAAGCAAACATTCTTCGAGCCCTCGTTCGCCGTGGTGCGGCTGTGACTGTTCTGCCCTGGAATTTCGACTTCAACAAAATCCGTGACCAGTTCGACGGTTTATTCCTGTCTAACGGACCAGGTGACCCCAACCACTGCATGGAGGCTGCGATCCATCTCCGCAAGACGCTGCAGGAGTGGGACAGACCCATTTTCGGTATTTGTATGGGTCACCAGGTCATTGGCATTGCTGCGGGCTTGGACGCGTATCGCATGACGTTTGGTAACCGTGGACACAACCAACCCGTGCTTGCCCTCG
The DNA here is from genome assembly GCA_001913855.2 of Hermanssonia centrifuga. Taxonomy (NCBI): domain Eukaryota; kingdom Fungi; phylum Basidiomycota; class Agaricomycetes; order Polyporales; family Meruliaceae; genus Hermanssonia; species Hermanssonia centrifuga. The sequence goes on along the minus strand of MLYV02000690.1, from coordinate 111,031 downwards.
CTTCTTCAGGCTCTATCAAGGCTGGTCGTGTCTACGTCACCAGGTAAGCCATGGGTCCACATGTCGATCATCTCCAGTCTTCTAACATATGCTCCTTAGCCAAAATCACCAGTACGCTCTGAAGCTACAAGACCCTTTCCCGCAAGGCTGGGAGCCATTCTTCATCAATTGCAATGACTCTTCGGTTGAAGGCATCAAGTCCACCCCGCAATCAGGGAAGAAAGTCTGGGGCGTTCAGTTCCATCCTGAGAGTGCTGGCGGCCCTCTTGATACTATCGAGGTTTGTTCTTTCTTACGCATCCATTGTTGGAAAACCTCTGACGTTTCGCTTTAGATGTTCACAGATTTCCTTGCCGAGTGCAGGGCGCACAAGCTGCAGTTCGGTTCCTCTAAAAATGACGTGATGGGTGCTGCGAAGGTTGAGCCTTCCTTGGCTGAAGCGTCTCGTCCTGTTCGTGTCTCTGCTTGATTTCCTCTCGCGTCGAGTGAGATCTTGTATGTAATGTAGCAGACAATACCACTGGAAAAGCAAAACTGCCATGCTACAGAGGGATTAGATTATCCGTGGATGAATTCATAGTTGTTGTATCATGAAGTCCGTTGGTGTACTGTCTATGTACATTGAAATAAAGCAAGAAAGCAACATTACACAACATATTATTACACAAATTAAGTGATACTTTTCCGCTTCTGCACCCCCGCTCGTCTCGCTTTCGGAATATGAGACTTGTTGCCCTCGTCCTCTGAATCGGTATCACTGTCGTCCGAAGAGTCAATATCCCCCATGTCACCGTACATACTCTTCCGTCTGTCTTCTTCCGTCTGGAACGTCAACGGCGTCGAACTAACCGGCGTCGGAGCAAATAGCTGCTGACTGGCAATATCGGAAAGTCGACGGAAACGAGCATTGCTGGTCCAATGATGAGCTACTGAAGCAGGTTGTGAGGGCTTCTTGAACACAGCATCATCATGGTCAGACTCGGGCTCTGATGCTGGCACGGAACGGTCGGAGCGAGAGGGGGAGACTTGACTCGCAAGAACCTGTAGAGCCGGCTGCGTATCTGGATACTGACTGCTGGGAAGGAACAGAGGTGTAGACGCCGCAGGGGATATTCCATTGGTCTTCCCCGTAGGAGTGAAGAACGAGTCGTCGGCCCTTGATGACTCTTGACTTGCGCCATTGACCTGGGCGTTGTCGTGGTTCGGGCTAGGTACCGGGCTACTGGAGTGTAGTTCATCGATCATCGAGTCCCCTTCAATCACATCGGGAGTCTGGTTTAGGATCGTCCAATGTACCTGTGATACCTGACCATTCTGGGATGTGAGAAGCGTAGCCGAAGTAGCAGCGGGTGTGACAGGGGGTACTTCGGACTCAACGGTCGCTGGCGGCGCAGCTGGCTCAAACGATGTAGGTGGCTCCAGGAGGGTTGTTACCGGAAGGGCAGTACCGTCTAGTGAGGCTCCGCCTTTCTTCCCCCTTGCAGTCTTATCTACTCCCTTCAGGGCTTTCTGAGCCTTCTTCTCCGCCTCCATCCTAGCCTTGTCTTCTGCTTTTCGCCTAACCTTCTCCTCTTTTTCAGCCTTCTTCAATGCAGCCTTCCGCTCTTTGTCTGCCAGCTTCTCAGCTGCCTTTTGGGCCTTCTCTTCAGCAGTCATAGTCTGACGTCGCTTTCTGCCAGTAACCGGATCTAACAACGAAGGAGTTTGTGAGCTAGCTTCTGAAGCTCCTCGACGGACAGATCTACGTAGAGGCCTTTCAAGCTCCGTGTCCGGCTCCAGTAAAGATGCGGACGTGGAATTTGGATCATCGAGAAGTTCAACCTGTGCCCCTAAATCGGACTCCACAGACGCAGCTTTGGCTTTCTGTACGGCGTGCAAGATTTCCGATGCAAGAACTGGTAACTCATCAGGACGCGGGACTTTGCCATTCCGGTCCTTCATGCGTTTGGCAGTCCCTGGGCGAGGAGTGGCCAAAGGTGGCGGAGTAGAGCGTTCTTCCCGTACTGTACGCTGAGTGAGTTCTGGCTCGATAGGGTCTTGCTCTACTTGAGAAGGCTCTGGTACCGGTGCGACAAAATCGTCCGCAGATTCGATAGGATCCGCAGGATCCTCCGGAGAGCGCAACGCCCTGTCTGAGGGCTGGTCTTCAAGTTGATCTTCAGAGTGATCGCCGGATTGTAACTTGGGTGAATGAGGCTCAACGGTCGACGTAACTTGAGCATCGCTTACAGAAACATCCTGTATTGACGATAGCGCATCGGGAGGGGGCAGAATCATTGGTTCCACGATAGGGGAAGTCGCAAATACTGTATTCTCTCCTGCCAGACCAATAGTGGATGAGTTATCCTGCATAGACTCGTCCATAGCGATATCCTGGTCTACTTCAACAGGATCCGATGAGGGTATGACTTCTTCTGCAGATTCTATAGGCCTCTTTGATCTCACTGGTACTGGTGCTGAGACAGGGGTTGAAGCGTCGATGTCGTTATCCTGATGCTGTCGAATATGCTGTTGGGGGGTGTCTGAATGGCGTTGCTCAACTGTCTCGTCAACTTCAGGTATCGAGAGAACGTCCGCGTTGGGCTGTGTTCCCTCGTTTGCGACATGGGATCCAGGCAGTTGCTCCTGGTTCTATCGTTAGCTCCGATCTGATATGAAACGATACAACTGAACTTACCTGTTGGTCGTCAGTACCCTGATGATGAACATCCAACAAGACAGGTGCTTCCGCTTCGTCTGCATCGGGCTCTGGCTCATCGTCTGAAGAAGGGACAAATCGTTCAAATCGTTTAGTTAATCGTCTGAACGCCCGGTCATTCCTCTCTTCCTCCACAGATGCCAATTCTTCAACTTCAAATTCCCCTTCCGTACTGCTATCAGAGGCAATCTCGGCAAGTACGCTGCGAGAATGCGTTGGACCGCGAAGGAGAGCTTCGACAGACGCCTCGTCAAACGTAACCGGGAGTGGGAACGATGAACCTGACGATGCGCCCGCTCCAATTGGCAAGTCTTCATCCGTGTCATCGTCACTTTCACTTCCTTCACCCTGATCCTCCACTACTACCTCCGAGAATTCCGACCCTGCAGGTACGAGACTGTGCGCCGAAGGGAAAGGTATCTCCGGAGACAACTCCCGGGCAAAGCTTTGATTCAATGCGGAGGAGAGTTGCAATGCTGCGAGATTAGCTGTTCGTGGAACTTGAGATGCTGATCTGTTGTTATTGTCTGGGGTTCGCTCGTCTGCTTTGGAGACCTTACGCTTAGCCTTTTCGAGATGCACTCGCATCTCCCGAATTAAAGACTCGTCGTGCGATCCCTCCTGCGATTCCTGCAGCCATGCCTCAATGGATCTGACACCTCCCTTGACCACCGGACACTGGAAGCGAAGGTGGAGGGGCACAGCACGACATACAGGGCATTGACCATCTTTGAGTTTATGACCTTTTTTGGTTGCCGACTTAGTCTTTGGGTGAGTCCTAGTTGTCGCAAACTCAACGAGGCCGGAATCAGGTATGACAGGAGGGATCTCCTTGGTAGCGGCCGAATCAGCTGCTGCTATCTCTTCAGTAGGTTCCGAAGGGCCAGAATGTTTCGTCGACTTGGATTTCCGAGATCGTTCCTTCGTCACTGCGAATCGTGAGATTGTGGAGTCGCCGTTAATGTGGTCCACGTCGACAGCCTCACTCTCCCGTGAGTCCACAGTATCGGGGACATTAGGAGGCGACTCCGCATCTTGCGCTGAATCGGTAGAGGAAAGCGTCGGAATATTCGCTGGCGCCGCATTGCCTGTTTGTGCCATAGTTATCTCTTCTGATGTTGAATGTTTGTTCCTATGCAAAACAGCAGATACAGCGGCCATAAAATCAGCCGTGGTAAGTGCAGTCTTGACGGCTGAGCCTTTCTTCACTCGTTCACCCTTAGCAGCTGCAAACGTTACCCAAACTCAATATACGGTTCTGATGAATTGGGATATTAGATACCTTTGGGAGCTTCGTCGCTGCCCTCTGTGGCATTTTCGGCCTTGCGTTTGCGAGTACTCTTCCCTTTTGGTGCTGCGACGGACTGCGACGGCTGGGCGAGATCTAAAACCTTTTCTACTACATCGGATGAGTTGCCGAGAAGTGATGGTGTGGTGCGAACATTTTGTGCGGTGCTTTCTTTGTCCTTAGTCTTCTTTGAATTTCTCTTGGTTTTTGTCTGTTCTTCAGGCTGTACGTCGCCGGACTCCACATGCATATCGGCGTTTTTACCGCGGCGTGTCTTAGAAGATTTCTTCGCTTTCTGTCTGATGTCGACTGCTGCGTCTTCGTCAGGGCTTGCTATATCTGCGGCGAGTGTCGTAGAAGAAGCCACCGGTCCAGATGAAACATTCAAATCCGACTTTTTCTCCTTCTCCTTGGGGGCTACAGGCACCTTCTGCGCAGTGATGGGACGAGCATGAGGAGTATGGACAAGTGTGATAGTGAATGGGTCATCATTGGCAGCCTCCATAGACGACGCGATCAATTTCGGTTTCTGTTTCTGTTTGGACTCCGCTTGTGTTTCGGGTTGTCGACGCCGGTGTCCGATAGTGGGGGTCGAGAGTGTCAATGGGTGAGTAGCATGATCACCAACAGACAGTTCCAGCTGTGTGGCGCCCGTCTTTCTCCTTCTCTTCTTTTGGCCCTCAGTCAGTATCTCCACGTTGTCGGGATTCGCATCACTTGGGACTACCTCGGTAGGTTGTGTCACTGCATCGGTCTTGCTCCTTTTCTTTCGTGGTCGTTCTTGAGACACGGCGGTGCCCGTAGCTTCCGTGACCTCTTCAGATACACCGCGTGTCAGGATAGCATCGGTACTAGCTAATGGTATGGTATCCGGAACCTTGCTCTTCTTTTTTTGCTTAGCCGACGACTCAGTATATACGGGGGCCCGGATCGCGGATGAGGGTTGCGTAAACGAAGGGGTGGAAGCAAGATTATCATCCGGCGATGCTTGTATTTCCTCCGATGGAGGAACGTTGGGTGATTCTACGGACTTTCGGACCTTCTTCTTCTTCGTCTGCACTAGAGCCGGAGTCTCGTCTGGAGGGGTGGATGGGGGTGGCGGAGACTGCATTGGAACATCTGTGGTCTTTATGTCTTCCAAACGTCTTTTCTTCCTGGACTTAGCGGAAGAGGCCAGTACCTCCTTCGCGCGAAAATTTAGTGGAGGTGCAGAGACTCCAGAAGCGCCAAGTAATTCCTCAGAGTTACTAACATCCCTATGATTATGCTTCTTGGAGGCACGATGAGGCACAATTCCTCCGGAAGAATTGGCATTGGAGTCAATAAACGGTCTTTCCTGCGAAGTCGGAATAGGGAGCGGAGCTAGGCTCTCTGCTCTCTTCTTCTTTCTAGGCGGCGAGGGCATACGGGGGCTACCATCTACACGCAGATCGGGTCGCATTGCTCCAGATGAACGACCTCTGATGGATTGGGAGGGGAGAGGTAACTGATCTTCGAGGGAATTCCTTCTTTTACGCTTTTTCGATTTAGACTTCTCTATAGGCACCGGAGTGGCAGAGTCGTGACCATACGCTGGAGCAGGAAATATAACGGGCTGTTGAGGAAGATAAGCTTGCGGCGTAAATTGAGAAGTTGTGGAGATTTGTCCGTTCGGTTTCTCAAAGCCGTTGGGGTGCCTTTTCCTTTTCTTCATACCCCTACCAGATATTGTCTTCAGTACGAGTTATGCAAGTTAGCAGAAGAAGCAGACAAGATAAATGAGTGCCATACCATTACACCAGATGTCACTGCAGCCGAGCTCATCCTTTGCAATGCCACATAAGTAGATCCGCCTGTCTCACCCTCAATGCTAACCTCGACATGCAGCGACGATGACGATTGAGCTTGAGTGCGAAAAGCTTCGAAGTCATCCTCTAAAATAATATATTTTAGCAACCTTTTTGAATAATATGAAAGCACAACTTGCCATCTTCTAGGTCTACCTTCATGTTGTCCCGTAGTTGGGCGAGACGAAACTCTGCTTCGGGAGGAAGGTTTAGCTTCTGTCTAACTTCCGCTCTTGTCTGTTCCAATGTCTGGTCTGCATGAATGTAAATTATCGGACTCTGAAACGACGTGCGCAGCGTACCTTTGAACACACGGTCGAATACTCTGTTGTTTGGTGCATAATATGTGATCAGCGCACGCTTTGCATGAGCACTGCTCGTCGAAGCCTCCATTTTGTATCCTTTAGAAGTCAACTCAGGAAGATGGAGGTTTTCTTGAACACGACGAACGCATACGAAACATGCACGCGAGGACGAACAGACAGGTGGATAATTTATATTTCGACGGCGAACAGATAGAAAGATTGCCGCCCTGATCGCCCGTCCGTTCGGGTCATTTGCCGGAGTTCTCCAGGCAATAGCGAACCACAAACTGAACTGAAATATCTGGCGCTTCAGCGGGCAAGCCGGAGACCACCGCAAGCAGCGCATACAACGACTTTGACTCTGCTACGGTCATGGCTGGACCTCACGGTAATCCCACAAACTCCTATCTCTTGTGGTTTTACTAACCAATCTTTGTGGTGCAGCGTCTGGCTCGGGGTTCCACCCTCATCTTCCTGGTTTCAGATACAAATTCCTTTCAACCACCCTGGGAGCGACGATGTGGTTCTTCATCTTCTACCGTGCACGGTACGTCCGCTATCCTCTACTTGCTTACTGTTTTGTCTCAAGTCCGTGGCAGGAAAGATTACGCAAAGCTCTTGGTAAGTGCCGTTTAAAAGTCTTCGTATGGATTGATCTTTGACCTGGTGTAGGGTACGAGTCACCCTTGGGAGGGGCACGGCCACGACCATGGCCATGCAGCGCATCCAGAGTCCCATTCCGTTTAAACTATTTGATATTCCAATATAAATTGTGCTCTCCGAATTCCATTTGGACGACATGTGTGATTTATGGTTCACTACACAGTCGCGGCATTTTCAGATTCCAAGGCAATCTCGACCTTCCGTCCTACATGGCTCATAAAACTCTCAAACAACCCTCTATCCCAACCCTTCACCCAATCAAACACCAGAGTCAAGCCATTGTTGCTAGATGTATCGCGGATCATGTCGTTACCGGGGGGACAGCGTATCCGACATGTTAGGAGTGCTGTACGTGTGCTATTCTCACTATCGGTCTCCACTCCTATCATTTTTCTCCTTCGGGCGGCCCTCGACCAAGTATTGCCTGTCGCGTATGCCAGCAAGTCGATTTGACTGTCTGCTCGTTCCCCCGGTTGCAAGCATGGATCTCTGATGGTAACACCCGTAATAGTAGAGAGAATTGTGAGCAATACCACCTTCAAACGTGCTCTTGATTGCAGTTGAAGAAATGGTTGTTGTAATGTATTTCTCGGTGGTAGCCACTTTTGCATAGAAGGGTTCGATATCCGAGCCAATACCTGGACCATCGCGGGTGGTCAGCGGACGTTGCAAACAGGACATAAGACTAGCACAAACGTCCGGTAATCGTATGTCTGAGAAGGACCACGCAATTGCCCAGCGACGTGTCTGACCTTGTGTAAATTCTGTGATTGCGAAATTATCAATCTAATCCCCACGTAAGTACACCATCTCGAATGGCCAAGTGAAAGTCCACCTTCTCTTCATGTAGCATTGCTACGATGTCCACTATTGAGGCCAACTTTCCAAGCATTGAGGTGTACCATCTGTTTGGTGTTTAAATAGTGTCCGCCGGTTCGAGTTGGATAGGATACATACCGACATCGAGTCTTAAGATGTTTGCTTTCTTTCACCATCTTAGCAACAAATTTCGCTTCCCCGCCATCGGTAATCATTTCATTATCAGTGCCAGTGCATACAGCACTTGGCCCCAGCTCTTTAGCATCGGCAGATCGGAGGACTTCCTCACGACTGCCATAGAACGGCGGGTTGCACATCGTGAAATCGAAGGGGATATCTGCACTATACGACATTCGGTCAATGTGAACTGTTATGGGCGTGTCGTGTCTTACCTCGAAGCAGTGGTCACGGTTTGAAGGATAGAGTCTGAAGGGTCTACTTGCAAGAGTCGAATCCGATCTTCAAGTCCATTTTGACGTACGTTCAAGCGGGCATAGTTGAGTGATTGCTCATCAATATCTAAAAAAAATTCTTGAGCATTACCCACAAGAGGGGAATAGTACGGGGACCTTACCCGTGGCGACGAAGTGCCATTGCGCACGCTCCTTGCACCCGAGAAGGGGGTATATAGCAGATGCACCTGTTCCGCTTTGATTTCGACATGATTTCGACATCTTAAATTCGGGCTGAAAGGCAATCACTCACACATCTAAACCTCTCACTAGTAAATCTTCGTCATTTGAGTCAGACAAAAGTGACCAGTCGAGTATATCCTGAAGCCACAAAATATAGTTTAGGCTGTAAATTCCCCGTGAGTCATCCTGCGCAAAATTTAGACTTCTTTCACAGACCGGTTGGGTACCTAGTCCATATTTTAGAAGAGTAGGTAGGAGGTAATCCGACTGTAAGACATACCGGGGGGCAGAGGCGATCTGCAGGTATGATCAATGACAACTTGAAATCCCGGTAGAGTAAAGCTTCTGTAAGACATCTATACTGAGGAGGAAGCAGACGAATGTCTTAGAAGAAATATCAGGTACTGTGGCAGGTCACATAACATACCTTTGGGCAACGGGATCTTGAAAGTTGAGAGCTGGTCCATTGGCTGTGGCTGTAACGCTATTCTATCTGTTTATCAACAGTACATTGGCGCACAGAGAAGTCTATCCGTACTGTGCTCTCAATGCTGGATATACTTCAGCGAGTGCAAGGAAATCCGGAGGTGTCCTATATGGATTCCGAGGGTGCATTCTGCACGGACGTTTAGAGCCTCGAGCATCCGATTCATAAATTAATGACACATACTTATGCCCCGTCTGTATGTCTATTCAAACTGCAGTTTGAAGTTGCAATTAGTTGAAGGGGAAACTATCGAACAAGTACTGGCACTGACTGCGATACAGGAGTGCCAGAAGTCTTCACATTACAACGAAAGCGCCGGAGGGACACAAGGTTTCGAGTCGCCGTCTGCACGCATGTCCGGGTAATTCGTAATTCGTACACTTTCTATCTGTTGACCCTCGGTTCCCTGGAGGAGAGTCAATTCTCTAATACACACGATTTTTTCGGAATTTATCTATCACCATCTGCTCGATATCATCACAAATGGACCGCTCTGATTTAGCCTCCCGCCGACGTAGTACATTCGATATTCCTGCTAAACCAGAAACGGGTCTGGCGGAATGGACAAGCAAGATCAAGGCCTTACAGCGACAGGTGGACGAGGATGAGGAAGCAGAGACCAAACGGCTGGAGCAGGAGATCGCTGCGTCACGACTGGCACGCATGCGGAGGAGCACCGGACGAGGAGCAAGCACTGACTTATGTGAGTCCTGCAATAAATTGTAGTGTTCTTTGACACCAATGCTTTCATTTATTACAGCCAAGACTGATGTTGCGGAAGCCCTCAGAGAAACTGCGTCTCGTACTACCACTGAACCAGAGACTATTCACGATCGTCAAAAGAACCAGGATGATTCTCTGAGGAAATTGATTGGGGAATCTTCTGTCCAAAATGCTGCAGAACGAGGCGTTCCTACATCTGGCGCGAAGGCAAACTCGTCACCCGCTCCTATGTCACTGGCGGCATTTATGGGTGGACGAGCCACAGGACCTCGTCTCAACAGACATGCCCCACAACAAGATGCGCATGACCCCACACAATTTAATCAGAAACCTGTCGCAGGGCCACACCCAGTATTTGGCAAAGGAGGGATTGCCATGCCTGGTATGACAGGAAAGGGGCAGGTGGGCGACAGGGAAGAGAGGACACCTCCGGAGCCGACACCTACTCCCGTTTTCAGTAGGGATTATCGAGTCAGTACACCTTCACGTGGTACCCCAATGGTCAAATCACCGACAGATAAAGCTGAGGAACAACGTAATATAGCCCCTCAAAGGACGGGGGGATTTGGGCAAGAGGATATGCCGCGACAGCGGGCTATTAGCACACCTTCTGGCGCTGCTCCCATGAAGAGCTTCTCGACTCCTCGCTCTCCACCTATACAGGAGTCCAGACGGGGGGAATATTCTCCTCAAGCTGTATCGCGTTCCCAGACACCTCGAAACTCAGAACCAGCACGTTCTACGACGCCAAAAGCTTCTTTTACTCCTACAAATAATGTCACTCACGCGTTACCACCTCGAGCCAATTCCATCTCACCCATGCCGTCTTTCTCCGCGAAACCGTCCTTTCCCTCTTCCGCGACCATCTCGACCCCGAAGTTGCCTATGGGCAGTCCCCTACCTGGCTTAGCGAAACCTATCCAACTTAACTCCAGGAAGTCATTCCAAGGACCTCAGGTCCCGCTTTCCCCAAACCCTTCCCCCGCGTTTTTGAAACCGCCTCCGGCAAAAGACCCTACGCCAAGCATCAGTAGGTTGCAGGGCCGAGGTTTCGTACAGAACATGGTCAAGGTCAGCAGCCAACTTGAATCAGGAAGTTCTACGCCAAGTAGCCCTACCGCTGCAACAACGTCTGAAAAGGCTGGTCAATCGGCTCGGAAGAGCACTGTACTAGACAGATGGCAACATAGCAATGGAGGTTCCCCGCCCATTATTGCTCCCAAACCTGTCCCAATGCGCAAATCGCGTACTATGGACCCTTCCGATAAACCGTCTCCATCCGAGTCTCCAGTGCGAGTATTCCCCACATTCACACCTCCACCTGCTGGAGCTTCGAAGTCAGATAACATGCAAAGGACTTTGAAATCACGAGCATCCTTTCCCTCAATTGCACATACTCAGGAATCCTCACCTAAAGGAGTTGACGCCTCCCCTTTACAGAAGCGGCCGTTGGGCTCCTCTACTACCATGGTCTCCTATATAAAGCCTCTGAAGACCGGTGACGGCTCGACTCCGAATACTCCTCCACCGAGGCCAGCGTCTGCTGCAGCATCGCGTAGTCGACCAGCGACCCCCGAGGTCGACGAACTTGGCATAAGAGTTCGCTCGAGGACTAGGAGCATTGGCGGTGTCACGGAGGGAGTGCCTGAAAGGAGTTCGGGATCACCTGGAGGGGCTTCTTCCAAACCTTTGAGTCATGTACGTTCATTTTGGTAATACATCTACATAGAATATCTTCCCCGGGACTTAGCCTGTGGCTTGCGTTTCTCTACTTCTCCTTTACTGGATTATAACGGTAACTGATTTTCCTTCTCAATGTGCAGCCGACAAAAGATCGTGCACGCAAACCCCGCAAGGACAAGAGCGCTTCTGCGCAGTCGCCGAAACGTCACCTTGCAGTGAACAACGCCGAACGCCATGCTTCGTACAGTACGAATGGTTCGAGTGGGCCAAATATTCCCAAAGTGTCCGTCGTCGGGCGGGCCGCACCATCATCCCCCTCACCCCCTTCAACGACTTCCCAGAAACTCGAAAGCCCTGTGATTGCACTTCCAGCCCCTCGAGACTCAAGCCCATCCGATAGCCCTCCGCCCACCCCTGGTGCAAGCCGCAGAGTCCACTTCCCTCTCGTCATACCAGCTGTGCCGCCCCCGCAGCTTGCGGAGAAATCTCCAGCAACCCCAATCCGCCACAGCCGGATACCGAGTACTGGAAACAGAGCTACCGTCATGGATGTAGCTCAGGCTCTGAGTGAGCACGAACAGCGTACGTCGCCGAGCGAAGACCCTGCTCCACAATCGATGGCTTTACCACCGAGAACTATTCCATCATCTCCGGACATATTGGATGACGCCGACAAAGATTCACCCGCAAAAATCGATGTGGTTTCCAGTTGGGGTTTACAGGCACCAGCCATCGAGAGGCGTAAATCTAGCTATGAGAAATACTCAGCCTTCGTCCTGCCACCTCTTGCAGAAGAAAAGACCCCTGTGCAGTCACCGGTAGGCACATTGAAGCGAAATGTAGTGCCGCCGGCTCCGGATCTCCTGGAAGAGCTAGGATCTGCTAATAACGCACCTGATGTGGGGGCATCTGCGCCGATATTAGTCAATGCTTCTTCAGAAGTTGAACTTCAGCCCAAGGTGGACTCTGGGGTGATTCATTTTGGTGAGTCTTTCACGTTGCGTCCATACCCTCCTTAATGACTGATTACAACCCATTTATCAGAGCATGATGACCAACCTTTACCTGTGGTCGACGTACAGCCCCTTATCGACGCTGCGCAACTTGTATACACGCCAGACTCAGATGTGAACACCGTCTCAGTAGATGTGATGGCAATTATGGGCACAACAGCCAGTGCAATCACGGTCGATCCCAATGTCTTCTATGATTCTGAGCTCCTGGCAATCATCCATAGGTCTAAGGCAAAGTCAAGTGGCCTTGTAGCCACAAAGGTCTGGGCATGGCAAGGCATAAAATCTAAGCTCGGGGAGAGGGAAGAGCGAAAGCTTCAAGAACTTGCGAGGAGATATAACACGTCTCTGGTACGTGGTGCAAATCAGGTCCCAGTGAATTTCTCATCTGATGAGATATAGATTGCTACTAAGCAATTCAGCGAACCTTTAGAACTTGTACACACTTTAGGTGGCCAGCTTGCTATAAGACAGGTATATCTGTTGACATTGACCTAGGAGGTGACTGACAGGCTTTGTCAGGGGATACGAGCACATTGGTCATCTGAGAACACCGCCATGCATCTTGTTCGCGCGTTCGGTGGCGTAACATATATCGACGAGTTGGATCTTGTGGGTTATAATTTGTTATCAAGCCTGCCTCTTTAGCTGATGTGGCATGTTAGAGCATCAAGAACTTATGTTCAGGTTTCAGCTACTGCATCTCCCTCCTGCAGACATTCTATGTATGGCACGGCCGTGGCGCCACAGATGTCGAAAGACATGCAGCTCTGAAATATGCGCAAAGTCTCGCTCCTTCAGCATCGGACATCATCGAACTCGTCGAAGGGGAAAGTGACGAAGACGAGATGTTTTGGCTCATTTTGGGTGAAGGTGAATATGCCAAAGCCGATTACTGGAGGTGGAAAGCGACGTCCGACCATTGGCAAGCTAGAATTTGGATGGTAAATGGAGATCAAGCAGACAGCGTGGTTCGTACCTAAAAGTTGGAAAGATTCGTTAATTGCTATAACTTATCGTTCCTAGCTTCTTCCTCTCGCATCGATTTCAAATGCTGTCTCACCGCACAGCCACATCTTTATCCTGGACTGCGTTTGGGAATATTTCGTCCTAGTGGGTAGTGAGGCGCGCGGGAAGCGAAAAGACATCAGAATCGCCCTCAATGTCGCTTCTGTGTGTATCATTCTTAACTATCAAGGGATTTGTGGTCTAACAACATCTACTAGGAAACGGCTGCCAAGATTGCATCCTCGAGACCGTATTCTCCAACTGTTCATGTCCTCATCTTACCCAGTCAGTTGCCAGCGGATCTCCGCTTAGCATTCCGCGACCTTGATGAAACACAATTGGTAAGCTATGCCACCCATGTAACTTAAATTCGTACTGATGTCTCCTCCAGAATCAAGGACATACCCCCGACCATCTAAACCTTCTGCCTGTTTCGTTGGCCATGGATCATGTAAGTTACATTCGGTTAGTCCGCAGCACTTGTTCACATCTTCGCAGCTTCAGCAAACCCTTTGGCAGCGAGACCTGCTCAAAGATTCCACTATACTACCTCTTGGCTTGGACGTTCCCCAATGATGCATCACGCATGCCTTCCAATTTATGCTGGATATACTTATTCTCTCTACTTAACCACATTCACTTCGTCATGATACCAGATGTCAAGTCCTTAAAAATTGATATTCACATCCGTTCAATGGATTTTGGGATGCTTCATGGTTTGTTCTGACACGCTCGGACATTTTTGCCGTCAACCCGAATGTCTATGTTCACGTGAACATATTCATGTGGTAATTCAATTAAAGCGCCGTGAGCATGACTTGTTATAAATCTTCATTGCATTTGATGTTGCTAGTTATACTTAGGTCGCTAACTCTCATTCAGGCTTTCGATTACCACAGATCGCCTCCACGGTCACTTGAATGATATCTCACTGGTTCTATCAGTCGCGAAGGCTCTCGCGACAATCTGGCCGCCAGACAACCTCGTGCAAAAGCTTTATTGTGATCGGGTCTTTGACCGACAATTGGCCACCGTCTGCGAGGCCACTTTGTTTGGTCGGAATTCGAATGTCAGCTGTTCAAATACAGCATGGCTCCTTGTTTCTCGAAGCCCTTCAATTCTGAACTGTCTCCTCTGTCTCTCTTCCTCTCGGACCCGGCGAATTGCTTCTTTTCAGCAGTCTACAAATATCACTCGGAGCTGCTGGGCAGCTTATCTTGACTGCGTCAACAATGTCACTCATTGCACTAGTTCTGTCGTTTTTTGCTTCGACAGTGCCACTGGCCTTGTCAGCCCCTTACCCCGATGGTCAGGCCACACCCCCCACAGGGGATTTGGGATTCGGACCGTCCTGTTTTCCTGCGTTGGGCTTTCAAATGCCCATACTTCTGCCGTGGACAAATGCACAAGGGTGGTGGTGTGATCCCAGCACGGAATACGCGTTCATGGGCTTCAGCTACGAAGTAACAGATTGTGGGTCCAATCCTAAGCCTATCAGTACTGACCAAACGCTAAATCTCGCGTTTTCTCTCTCTCTCTCGCTGTGCCAGGTCAAAGCCCAGAGCAGTTAAACAAAGAATTCCACGATATTCGCCATCATTTCAATAGTCGCTACGTTCGACTTTATGGCGCATGTGACAATGAAGGTTTCTAGTGAGTAGTTATTCGGGAAGTTCAAGTTTAGTGAAATTGAATCGCCGGTTTCCCAGTGATGATATCGTGGAAGCTGCCTGGAATAATGGATTAGGAGTCCATGCCTTGGTCTGGGTCAGTTTTTTTTTTTTTTTTTGGCTCCGAGTCCTCTGCCAACTGTCGCTAATTTAGTATCTCGTATTCAAAACAGTTTGGATTTAATGGGGACGACGTATGGATCAGTCGCAGAGACTCTCTCTTCGCTTCGCTACATGCAAATCCGAAAGCGAAGTTTGTCACTAGAGTCGTTCAATTCGGCTCTGAACCACTCTATGACAATGTTTTGCCCCCCGACCAACTGACTGAGCAGGTGATCCTTGCGAAAGCCAATCTTTCGAGTCTGAATATTCCAGTCACTGTAAGCGAGCTTGCATATGGCTATCAGGAACGCGGGGGAGCACAAGATGTATTGGATGCGATTGACTCCATCAATATTCATATGCTTCCATTCTTTGACCAAACTGCTTCGACAGGTACGTTCTCTGTCCTGTACGAAGATATATCAAATGGTTTACATTTATCACTTCTCTAGCAAACGAGTCGTGGCCCTTGGTACAACAAGACCTTCAATGGTTCATCGATCACGGTGATGGTAAAAAGATGAATCTGGACGAGGTATTTGCTAATCCTCCGGTTTCCTCTCAAGTTCTGTTACTCAATATATATTTTGAATATCAAGAATGGCTGGCCATCCGTAACGTCGCCCAGCGTTCAGCCTAATAGCCCTGATGCAGTCGCAGACATACCGAATGAACATGTACGTGAATTTTATTTTATTTCTCGATGATCTGCTCCTCAGCTGAACTCATTGACCCGCAGGATTATTACGTTCTTCTTGACGAACACTGCACGGATTTCAAGAATACCGTGGGTGGTGGGGTTGGCTGGTTCGCCCATATATACTCCGACTATATGGAACCGGGCTACGGCATTTACAATACTTCGGGACAGATGAAATTTGCATTCGGTCCTCGAACGCACTGCTGATGGAGCACTATTTAACTCTTTCTGGGAATTAGAAACGAACGAATCTGTATTTTATTTACCCTTGTGTATTTTATGGCAACGCTGGTGTAGCGTCGATATTCACTGCATCGCTGCTTGCAGCTAGTGGGGAATAACAGATCAACTGAGATTTAGCAATGTGGTGGGAGTATCATAGACATAGATAATAGTATCCAGTGCATTGTGCTACGTAACTAGACTTTGCGACTTTATGATTGCCATTATAGATACAGTGAGATTATGTCCGCTTATAAAGTTCGGGAGAGTTCATGAATGAAAATCAAGCAAGGAGCGCAAATGCAGAAGATGCTGCAAATAGGGAGGACAATGCGACACCGAACACACTCATGCCCTGAGCAGGAGAGCCGTTAGAGGTGGTGTCGGCTTGAGTGGCCGTGTTCGCAGTCTCAGAGACATCGGATGGGCTCGAGCCGTCTATAACAACAGCGTCAGAAAACCGGGCCTTCGTGTGAATGCTAAACAGACACATACCAATGAAACTAGCGCCGCACGTCTGGCTGACCTCATTCTGCATGTCGGTGGTCACAACGCCAGGGAAGCCCGATTGTATGAGGTTGTAAGCCTGCTTGGTGCAATCCGAGCATGTCACGTTGTTTGGCAAGTTCGGCGCGCTGCCCTGTGAGCCTTGCGACACCAACGTTTCGAGTTCAGTGGAGGTGAGGGTCCCTGTCACCGCCTGGATATTGTCCAATGCCTCCGTGACACACATCGTACCGCTGCCCGTGCTATCAAAGATGAATTAGTAACAGTGCAGCCGAGTAGTCAAGTGCGCCCGGACTCACTCCTTCAGACACATCACCTGCCGTGCAGTCGGGTAGACAGATTGCACGATTGACGTGAGCTGTGATGCGGTGATGTTGCCAAGCCCAAGAGAGCTAACGTCCGATTGACAGCCAGACATAATGGTCGAGACCACCGATGCGAGAGTGTCGTTCGTGCACGCCGGTTGCGAGCACATACCCGTTAACCAGCTGTTGATGGGGCTGACAAGTGAAGCATCCGACGCAGTTGTCAATACACCAACCAGAGCTTGAGCGTTCAGACACTGTGAATCACTTGACAACACGACGTTTGCCAGTGTGGTTTCGCATTGGGAGGACAGCCTGTGACATTGTGGCAGAATTGTTGTTGTGAGTAAATTGAGATTTGCTGAAAATGGCAAGACGTACGTTTGAGCGGACGCGAGACCGATGCCCGCACCGATTACTGCAAAGGAGGCTATTCTTGAGAAAAACATTGGGCGTAGGCGAGATGGTGGTGGTGGTGTGGAGAAATATATGTGGTGCAGCCTGCTGCGGGAGTATGGATTTATAGAATGAGTCGGTGAGTTCAGCCCGGTGAAGACCCCCCAAGCCTATACTACACTCCTGTTGGCTGGCCAACACATTAGGCGCTTTCCACAGCCCGCGGCAAAACGGCAATAGGCTCCAGCCTGTTCTGCCGCACAGAAGCAAGTGAAAATGCACCCCTGTTGCCTCCTGTTACACAAAGGACGCTGTATAGCGTATGAGTAGTACATCCAGGAGCACTTCTGGTACATGGAAATATATATGCAGCTCGTAAAATATGACACTCTCTTGGAACCGTGCGCATTTTGGCGGAGAAAGCGGAGGAGACATAAATAGAACGGATTTGGATGCTTCTTCCCACATGAAGGACAAATATATGACCGCGAAAAGCTGTAATACTCATACCTCGAGGTCACCGGGCGATGCTAAGTTCTTGTAAGCTGCGGGAAAGATGGCGCCAAACGCTGCCAAACGACACAGTACAACCGGGGTCCGGGGCCAATAGGCGTTTAATACCGGTGAATACTATCTGCAAGACCTGATACTTACAATCATACAGCTGAGGCACCCTGGTAGGCCCTTTCAGTATAGTGAATCAGTAGGAGCCAGTAGGGCGCGGGTGCAAGGGCCGAGAATCGAAGCGGCATTCGAACCGGGTTGCCCAGCCAAGCGTGCGAGGCATCATCGAGGAGGGCATCGTTGATTGCACAAGGAGCGGCTACCAGCTCACATCCTACGGTATACAGCTGACTGGTGTTGCCTGAGGGCGGTACAGGTATATATGGCACTCCGCGTCCGCGGTTGCCCCTAACTGCAGACACATGATGGTGAATCAGCAAAGTGATACAAACGCATGATGAACTGGCACTCACCTATGGAGAATTTGTTTCGGCTGTTCGGTGACCACTGGGACGACCGTGCTTGAAAGATAGCGGGACCAAAATTTGAAGTTTGACCTGAACAAGGATGTGACGATGGTAGCGTGTAATTAATCCGGTCAATTTTCGAGATATTCTCACATTTGTAAGGGCATATTCTTTAATCCAGATGATCAGAGCTCCCGGAGGTGCGACTCGGATTAGTGATGAGAAGGATATACTACACTGGTCCGACATCGGATCTGCAATTGACTTTGGAAAGGGTACCATTTTAATCTGAACAATGTCGCACTGACTCGAAGGCAGAAAATAATTGCTTCGTGAGAGCTGTTCTCTGAGTTAACTCTACAACAGAGTCCAGACCTGTCCAGACTCACATCAGGTAAATTTTCCTCGTAGTACCTCGGACTCGGATGATCGTTAAACCTCGTTAAACGTTGTTACAAAAGCGCCCGACTTGTCGGCAATTCTTCAGACCGACATGGCTTCAAGTTTTTTCGTCGAATTCAATTCGAAATTCTTGATGAACAGACCATTTTACACTTGTAACCGTGGTAAATGCGTCCCTGGACCTTCGCCACCAGATCTCCTTTCTCGTGAATCTCTTAACTTGAGGGCACATCAAGGCCCGGATGCCAGCCTTGGGCCTGATGGCAGTCAACATTATTGGGCTGTCTTCGGCTGAGAAACGTGGCCTCCGTGGTGCAGTCCATCTCCGTGAACCCAGTTGTCAACTGTTGTCAAAAGGTTGTCAATGAGCTTGGAATGCTACGACTTCAAGGCTATGTTCGTCACGGTCCTAGACCTGTCTAACAGAATCTACAGCTTACCGCAGTCCGATAGCTCAGGTACGTTTCTGTCTGGAGTCTCTTACAGAGCCTCAACTAAAAAACTGCGTAGATATGACAGGTGGTTCGAACCTAAGCCACTTCTATCAGGTCGGACCTGACCTGCCCCCGACTCGATGACTACATTGCACTCAGAGTCTGAGTTGGAAACAAACGATTACGTCCTGGGTTGACAAAGTGGCCGCAGAATGATGAAGCATACTAGGCGGGGCATATCCGTGCTATGATGCTGTACCTAGCTATGGCCGATGATTTCTATTTCGCGACTGATATGTTCTGGGGCGAAGTGGATCCACCCAAATCCGCGAAATAAATCTCCATTCGCAGCCGACCCACTCACTATCGGTATGTCCTCTAAACACCGGTATCTCACTCGATACTCACACCATACCATCCCTGCAGCGTTCCATCCAATACCTAATCAAACGAGATACGAACTACAGCACTATTATAGGTTGAGTTTTGTTAAATTACAGTCTGCAGCCTTGAACCTTATACTCACTGCACCTCGTGTATAGATACGTAGCTCTCGGCTCGATCGTCGAGGCGCATAAACGCAAAAAAGGTGATTGTTCGGGGCAGTGGAAACTACTAGGGTCGCCAGACCTCACTACATTCAATCGGTGATTATTTTAAATGTGTTATCCGGCATCCTCTGAGTGACCTACCTCCGCCGAAAGCACGCAACTAGACCGCATGACCTCGTCGTCAGCGTGCAGGACCGCTTCGTTGGGATTGCTATCCAGTTTTGAGCCGAGATATCAAGGTGGGATCACCGGGAAGATTTCCGCTCCCGAGACATTTTCGTTGCGTCCAACTAATCGAGAACGTTTTTCTAGATGGTATACCGGATTACTTTGCCGGTCTATAGATATCAGATGCAAAGCGTCCAGGTTCACTGGTCGAAACTGACTTAGCGTCGGGAACAGAATATTATTCCAGAGAACGAACACGGTCAATCGTGCGAAAGATTATCCCAGCTATGATGGTGCGTCTGATCCTACTCCATTTCAGTTGATGTCACAAGGATTCTGACCATCGACTCTCCGCTGAGATAGATTCCTAGCATTACCGACTACATTATTGCGCTGTGACAGGATTATACAAAAAAGGCTCGACACAGACTAAGCAATCTAGAACTTCCAATATTGTAAACTAGCGAGAGCCTGCTCAAAGGGAAATTCACCACTCCAGCTCTCGGCATCCTCAAAGCTGTTTTTAATCGCCGCCCCAAGATCGTTCACAATCTTGCGCGCAACGTCGATGTCCGACACTCTCCCACCTCCGAGCTCCTCCTTCGCGCTTTGGAACGCCTGTGATATATCTTGATCGACTGCCGCTAATGCGTCTGTCATAGCGCTGTCAGGCTGCCAACGCAACCCGACGGTGGCATTTACAACCATTGTTAGGACTCCCAAGCCCGCGAAGCCCATGCCAGCGCCATACAGAGTGCGTGATCGGCGGAGAGCTCCTCCTAGCTCCTGAGCGGGCAAGGAAAATCCATCAGGCAGCATTTTGAACAGGGCTGCCTGCGAGGTCGGCACCTTGACGCCGGTCTGCATCAGCCGATTAGTGGCTGCAGCGGAGAAGGCGGTAGCAGTGGATGGCGGGCAGCTTGAGAGAGTTGACCGTATGATCGAACGTAGGCTATCAATTTAATGTGAGTGTTAGCGGCGGAATAACATGGTGCTTGTGGATAAACTTGCTCGTCGATCTCTACGTTGGCGAGGAATGTATCCACCATTACGTTCCTGATCTGGATTTTAGCTAGGAGAAATATACGAAGAGCATCGGAGTCTGAAGACTCACACATGGTTGAAAGTTGGTCGGTATTCGTGGCAAGTCTGAGGGGCTGGCATGTTACGATAAGCTGGTCGATGTAGAGTTTAGCTGGAAGGCGGCGCGAGGTTGCGGGGTGTTCTGAAGCGTCCTTTGCCTTGCCATCCGCTTTTATGCCCGACGCCGCTTCGGGGTCTGAATCAACAACAAAGAAATTAAATGGTTACAGGTTGAGAGAGTAGTAAACATAAGGTATGTCGGCGTAAATGATGAGATGCCAAGGTACGCACGCCCTGCTCAGTGTCGGCAGGTCGCATTTACCGGTCTCTCTTCTGCTTACCGGCCACTCTAAATCAAATAGGCGGAAAACTAGTACATTCCACGGAAATACAGCCGGGCCCCTCCACATTACTACCAGCATCCCTGAACATCGCCTCTGGTCCGGCCATGATGACTCCGTTGTGCTTGCCAATGTCAGCTGTAGCAGATCCAGTACTAGACGCCTGTAACGTTGCGGCTAGCTTGTATTGGTAAACCTTCTTCTCGGCCCTGTGAACTGACATATTCCAGCGAGTCGGAGAATAGGGTACCGGCAAACTAAGAGGATGCCATGGCTAGAGTGCACGTCTCGCCCTGTTTTTAGTTCGTTTCCCCGCTTGGAAGCAATCTGTGAAGAGAGACTTTGAAAACGGTCGCCGCTGGAACAGATTGGAGACCATTCAGCGGCTGTGCCCCGGATCAGCGAACAGTTCACGAATACTTAACTGGGGTATCGTCTCAAACCCTTGGCAGCCTTTGGCAGCCACGCGATCGGGGCATTGATGCGCACATTCGCCCAGCCTCTAGATGCTTCTCAGCCGGTCATTTCTTTGAATACCGTAGTGCTGAGGATCATCTAACTGGTTTATGAATTACCAAGTTCCCTCTGTCTCCTGACACCTCGACGATTTTATCAGTTTACTCACATGTATCTTGTTAAGATGCCAACATGATCCGGATGTCATGAGATGGCACAAGTATAAAGCCCTAGATGGGCCATGCAGCATACTTCCCACAAACGATTCAGACCATATGACTTCAGCACGCGAAACATTCCAGTTGGGCCCTTTCGTTGTTCCCAGGCTTTTCAACGGCCTGTGGCAACTCTCGAGCAACGCATGGGGTAGTGCGCCGTCGTCCAAAATCCGGGAACAAATGGCTCAATACGCAGAGCAAGGTTATACTGCTTTTGGTGAGCTGCATTATAATTTGATAGTAGCTCGTGCGGCTGAATCAGGACATCACGCAGACATGGTGAGACCGTTCCAAACAGTACTAAAAATGATGTCACTTACCACAGGGTCCCTCGGCCGTGATGGATGTTACTAGGGTTCGTCCGCAGCCGCTTTTGCAATATTCAACATTTCGGTCGTCCTGACGAAAATCTTTTTGACAGCTGATCATTACGGGAGCGCCGAGTTACTCTTCGTGAGTGGGGCTGATTAAACGCTTGGATGACTATATTAAGTAGGCGCCGACTCTAGGGACAATTCCGACAAAGTCGACCTTCTCCCAACAATGTCGTCTGTGCGACTAAATGGTGTGTTTTTCGGCCAACGGACCCCAGCCGAATAGTTGTGCAGACGGCTATCCAAGAACGCCTGGATCGTACACAGAGCAAGTCTGTGGATCTCCTGCAGGTAGCGTCGGCACTTGCAATATTGTGATCTAAATGCTCATGATACGCTGTCTCCAGTTCCACTGGCAGGACTACAGCGATAAAGGATATATCACGGCGCTGCGCCATCTTCAGGATATCCAAAGCGAAGGGAAGATCACCACAATTGGCCTCTGTAACTTTGATGCAATTCGGACCGATGAAATATGCACCGAGCTCGGTCCCGGTTCCATTGTTTCCAACCAAGTGCAGGTATTGCGCATCCATCCGTTTCCACTAGCTTTTTTCTGAAACGAGATCCTCTTTTTAGTTTTCACTGATTGATACCAGACCGCTCCACGGTATGGCAGACGTATGTGAGAAACATAACGTGAAACTTCTTACATACGGCACACTAGTAAGCTCCCTTCCATGCCAAGATTCAACGCGCTCACCTTGGCAATTCCGTAGTGCGGAGGGTTTTTAGCGGATCGGTGGCTGAATGAACCCGAGCCAGACCTTTACTCCGGAAGTTTGACTCCGTCTCAGCGCAAGGTAGGCGTCCATACGTGTTATGACTCACATGATTTCTTCGCCGCTGATACTGCAAAATTTCAGTATCTGGATATGATCCTGAAGGCATGGGGCGATTGGTCACTGTTCCAGTCTCTTTTAGTTGTGCTGCGCTCTGTTGGCGACCGCCATGGCGGTGCAAGCATTGCTAATGTTGCTACACGCTGGGTCTTGGATCATCCGTGTGTTGGCGCAGTCATCGTCGGTAGGATACCATGATCTTATCTGCCGGTCTGCTCCTGCTAATCAATACGCAGGAACTCGTTTGGGCATATCCAACCACATTGAGGATAATCAGAAGGTTTCATCTTTGAAATTATTTGATGAAGATAGGGCAGCCATTGAGGACGTATTGGACCGCTCGAATGGCCGACGTTTAATTACCAGTATAGGTGATTGTGGGGCGGAATATCGCTGAAATCTTCAGGAGCCTCTGCTGCACCGTCCAACCCTCTACTGTAATATGTCTGTTAGCGATACATAGCATGAACATTCTAAAAAAGGGCCATGCATGATTCAAATCCATACCAAACCGCAGTGTATCACAGCCTCATGTTTACCACAGCTCATACCCCCAAGTGGACGAACACCGCCCATCGTTCCCAGGGTAGAGTTTTACGCAGTTCACGAACAGTGGCATCTAGAGCAGATGCCACTGCACGAGCGTCCGGCTTGTTTCCAGACAAACTAAACAGCTGCTGGTACAACGAACGAGCGACTACTGGGCCTTCGGCATCACCCATAGGCCTACACTATTATTCAGTACCAGCGCAATGGCATGAAAACAGGTTTGATGCATACCACATAGTAGCGACGACGCTAGGAAAGCCAGCAAATAGCATGGCATTAGCAAGATTGATCGCTTCGTCAGGTCGCTCTTCGTCGCTGGAAGCCGTGTAGCAAGCACTGAGGAATGCAATAGATGCCTGCGGTAGCGGCTGTGTCATTAAGCGTTCAATCGTAAGGCGCTTTCCGCCCTTCATTATGAATCCGCTCCGAAGGGGATTCATGACTTCTTGCACTCCGTGGCAGGCGAGATGAAGGATGGAAGCTTCCGGCAGTTTCTCCATTATATTTTCAGGGGTGGCCTGCGCTCCTTCCATGTCCATCTGCCCGCTATCGTCCAGGTACAACATCATTTCAGGCGGTACGATGCTGCAGACTTCGCGCAGTTCGCCCTTGGTTTCTGGCAAGGGGGCAAACCCAGGGCTTGCGTTGGGCTGGATGACGGCGAGGACTTTATTCACCTCTGGCGTAGGTCTTCGCCGAGCATCGATGAGAGTCTGCAACGTGGGGGTGTATGAAGAGATGAAGAAATCTGATACGCTGAGCGCGTCGCGACCTTTATACTTTCCCGCAGCGTGGATCGGCATGAAGGAGAAGTGACCGACACAGCACCACCAAATTCTCCTCCTATCTTCTAATTTCTACAAAGTAGGTGATCAGCCACGAAAGGAAGAGGTTCGAATCAAAAGCCACGTACGGGGACAGAAAGGCCGGCCAGATGTTGTACTATGGGTTGAGCAACTTCATTCCAGAGTATTGTCAGAATATCCGTTTCGCACGACGGCTTTACTCTTCCGGTCCTACCGGCGCGACTCGGACAAGTAGTTTGAGTGCTTTCCGGAGAGTCAGAGCTGACGATAGCGCTCCTAGAATCTGCGACTGTCCGAAGTCGACCGTGCAAGACCTGCAATTTCTTGACGGTGATAGTGAGAGGGATCTTGACAGGACTGACCAAAGGGGAAGAGATGATGATTGCGGTGCAGCAATTCTCATGATCAAGCAAGATGACCACCGGTCCATCGCAAGCAACCTGAGAGAGTGCACTGAATGGATTCGACCCTAGAAAATGGTCAAAGCCAGGGAACTTTCTGACTTGTTCAACTGTCTCGAACCATGCAACTCGCAGCTTTGATTCTGTAAGAGCCATGCCTGAACTTCCGTCTTTCTGCGGACCAGTAGCATCCCCTTGTAGGTTTGTAGAAAGCTCCTTCAATCGGTTAGCCAAAGCGGGGGCTACCTGCCCAATATCGTCCATCGGTCGTCGCAACCGGGTAGCTTGAGTCCAGATCACAGCTCGTCCTGACTCCAGAAATTCCACAGCCTCCTCTACCGTGGAGTGCCTAAGAGCAAACATCGCAGCTTCAACAGGAAGATACCGAGCTTGATGAATCGCGTAAAGAGACGATCGGGTGTCTGAACCGAGCCACGCTAGATTCGGCAACATGGAGAAGATAATTCTAAATGCTTGTAGAGCTGATTCAGAATAATGATTTCTGGCCGCTTGAATTGCCCATGTCATAGCTGCGTGAAACCGAATGTGCATCTCGCAAGACACACAGTCGACTACCGTTCTCAGAAAGTCCCATGCGAGTGGCAGTCGTGTGCGGAGGGGTCCATCAGGCTCGAAACTGTCCCGTTCAATCATAAGTTCTGCACACCAAAGCGTCCTATGCATCTCAGTGACTGTATTGTGCGTGGTAGCCTGCCTCGATTCTTGCATCCAAGACAAGGCTTGATCTGCGTCCTCGACCTCTCCGGAGACACGATATCGATCCCAGCATAGAAATGCGATAGAGGTCCGAATGCTGGCGTAGGTAGATGTGCCATCCGGAAACCACGGCAATGCCTCCCGACAGATCATAACACCGTCATCAACAAATCGTATGTCATGACTTTGCTTGAATTGACTTCTGCATTCATCGATCTTCATATTGATAAGAAACATTCGATTCGAGGCGCCAGCGAAAAGTTTGTCATATCCCTCGTTGGGCTCAGCAGGAAGGTAGCCCGAGTTTGAGTTGAGGA
Organism: Hermanssonia centrifuga; assembly: GCA_001913855.2. Classification (NCBI taxonomy): domain Eukaryota; kingdom Fungi; phylum Basidiomycota; class Agaricomycetes; order Polyporales; family Meruliaceae; genus Hermanssonia; species Hermanssonia centrifuga. The sequence goes on along the minus strand of MLYV02000690.1, from coordinate 85,351 downwards.
CATTCGCGCTGCCTTCCCTCAGCAATGCGACAGACAAGTCGTCTTTTCCACCAGTCTGGAAGACCTCAATGCTCTTTTCTAGATATGACAGCTCCTCGAGGTCTCGAGGATCGTCCACGGCGATGTAGTGCATCCGCAAGGCTCTACAGTATGTTACCATTAACCCAAGATGATCAATACCGCGATTGGTAGATTTATGAGCCTTCCGACAAACATCAATCGCTTCCTCCAAATGAGATTGGTCTCCCATGTGTCTGTAGGCTTGTGTAAGCAACTGGCCAAGCACGCTGGCATCACCAGCGTATTCGTAGTGGGATTGTGGTCGCGACTGGAGGAGATCTCTTTGAAGCCCTATGGCGCGAACGATGTCCGGTTGGTTGTCAGTTTCTTCATATGCATCCCTTAAATCTGCTACCAACCCATCTACCACCTCACTCCAGAGTTTATCTCCAGGGGACATCAAGTTCATAGCTTTCTCATGCAACCGGACGGCTTCGTTGATGTCTATAATCTCGTTTGTGCTGCTATAGCGAGCCCGATAGGTATAAGCCCACTTGTCTAGGCAATAGACACGATCCTCCAAGGTCTCTGCTTTAGAATAGATTTCTTGAAATAACCGTATCGCCTCTTCAAAATCCTTGTCATCGTTATAGAACATGTACCGGCGACATAAAGCATATGCCATGTCTCGAGAAAATGGAATGCGTTCCGGATCATCAGCAGGCAGCCGTTCCATCGCCACCCGGTTCCAGTACATCGCCTCGTTCAAAGGACCCGGGTCGTTGAATAACAGATGAGAAGCAAGTAAGGCTTTGGACAAATTTTGCATGAAGGAAGCCTTATGTGGATCACCATCCGGCGTTGTATTAAAAGCCTCGAGGTACAAAGGGATAGCTTTCTGAAGAAGATCGGGCTGCCACGAAGCCGAATGGGCACCCTGAAATGTCCGTGCCAGATGAGCACATATCAAAGAATATTGGGGCGCTGAGGCTGGACAGGAGTTTAAAGCCCCCTCGTACGAGGAGATGAGTCGATTCCATTCCACCATATCTGATGAACCGTCTTTCTCCAGCAATTGCAAGGAAGCGTTGCCGAAGCTAAGAAAAGCACCTATTCGGTCATCTGGATCGGTGATAGATGTGAGGGCTACGGCTTCTTCATACTGAGATACGGCCGAGGCAAGATCATCACGCTTCCCGGTCCGACTGTATCTCTTCTCGAGGGAAGCTCCTAAATCCAGAAGGCAGTCGAACCGCAAGGTAGAGTTTTGTGGGAGGCAGGCAAGTGCTTCCATTCGCATCTCGATAACCCTATCCAACGCGGTAAAATCGCCGAGTTTCTCTTTGAGTTCCAACGAAGAAGCCAGGTAGGAAAGGCGCATGGCGTAATCATCAGTGCCCGCCCGGCACAACCCCAATGCTTCCGTGCGCAAAGTGACACACTTATCAACCATTTCCGAGGATATACCAGTGAGCTCCATCCCAAATTCAAGAGCATGGGCGGAACGTGAGAAGATGCGAGCTCGATCAGGGTCGTCCGGAGCGAGGGCGTCAAGAAGCTCTTCATAAATATTGGCTACGTATTGTGCACGTTGTGGATTTGGTGATGCAATGAGCTGAAGATCGGAGAGGTCGGCCAGGTCGCATAGCTTTTGCGCATGGGAAGGATGACTTTTGGGAGACAACTCCAAAAGTCTTCGTCGTAGCTGCGCGGCTTCATCAAGATCTCCTGTACGCTTAAATTTGTTGTAGCGGAAAAACAGAGCAATTGCCAGGCCCTCGAGACATATACTTTGGGACGAAGGGTCTTCTGAGTACAGGCTCAACCTTTCGCGACGGAGAGCAACTGCGCGGTCGATATCTTTCTGACTGCCTCCGAGACGAAAGCGTTCCATGAGAGATTGCGATAGTCGTGATAGGGCAAGGGAGTGATCTACGTCCTCGCGGGGGTAAAAACCAACGATTCGTTCTCTGACCTCTATGACTGCGTCCAGATTACTCGAATCGCCGGTCTTGTCATAGATCGAATAGAAGTCTGTCACGGAGTTTTCCAAAGCGGCTGCATGTTGTGGGTGACCTGGAGGACATAGCTGAAGAATCTGGTCCGAGACCGAAAACAACTCTTTCAGATCCTTCTGCTTCCCAAAGTAGTCGTAGCGTGCCCGCCTACAGCGAGCTAGGCAGTACAGGCACTCGATATGATCTGGGTGCGTCACAGGAAGCACCTCCATGGCTTGTTTCGAATACTCAATGGCGTTCTTGAGATCCCCTTGGACTGTGAAATGATCATACCGGGATAGATACGCTTTTGAAAGCTCCCGGAAACGAAGAGACGTTTCTGCCGCTGGGTAATTTGTATCTTGTAGTTGGAGAAGTAGATCTATAGCGCGATCCAGATGTGTGCGATCAGGACACTTGTCAGATACCGAGATAGCGGCCATGGCATCTGTGAGCAGATCCCTGTCTGTGACAGGTGTCCCAATCAAAGATGGGTTGATGTCTCCAAAAACGTTTGACGACAGGCTGACCTTTACGTGAAGAATTTGCGACCTGTTCCATATTATGGTTTATATAGATCGTATCTTGTCCGAGAGCATAACACAGGCTGTTCAGGTGTCTTTGATTGATACTGCAACTAAATGCGCATTTAGTGTAACGAAGTCCAACTAGTACACGCGGGTCCATACTAGTATGCAAATGTTGGAAATGCTCACCAGATGAACGTAGTTGCTCCTTCCGATTCACATACGAAATATCGATCTCGACAGAACCGCCAACTAGGATACGCGCATGGTTTGGGCGGAGATCTTTTCTAGAAAATCACCTGAGAGTTTCGAGATAGGCAAACAGACGCGGTGCTCCGTAGGCCAGTTATAAAAAATCAAGGAATCATCGCTATCTGCCAGTGAGATAAGTAATGAGAAAGTAGCGATGATGAGCTGTGTACACTTGCCGTAGGATATACTATCAGTCGATAGCGTTGCTCGTTGTGCAGCGAGGAGTTGCGACTCGGGGGAACCCGCCAGAGGGCGCTGACATAATCAGGCGCTATCCTTATCGGGCACCCCGTCGGGATACTTCAAAGTCTCCAAGTCGGAGCGGTAGAGAATCGACTCGGGACTTGACTGGGACTGAGTAGACTGAGTCAGGATGAAGGGTAAGTTGGGACTCGGACCTGTGTAATTCTTCCACGTGTGTGATAGTTTACAAATTTACAGATTATCTGAGCCAAAGTCCGAAAACCATCACACTGGGATCATGATATAGTACAACTTGAACTACTAGCTAGTGGGGCTGTCGTACTAATTGGTGTAGTACTGGTAGCAGGAACAGGATCCTCAAGAGCGCGGGCATGCACACCTGTCCTCCTCCTTCACATTCGCCATGACCTAATAAGTATAACGTCAGAAATGCGACCACAGCGGCAAAGCGTTGACAAAAAGATAAAAAATTGTGGAGGATTACCAGCCCTAAAATGAATCGCGTTCTATATTCAAGTTCCAACTTGAAAGGGACGCCTGAAAGTTCCCCATAGTGCCGGTAGTAGGGGTAGAAATACACTCACAGAGTCAACATGTTGACCGCAACCCTAGATATATGCACATAATGAGCACCGATTCCAAAGGCCTAGTCATGCCAAATTCAAGAAAAATGCCGACCTTCCAAGTCGTCTTTCCGCATTTACTGCATTTCACTGCGAAGCATGCGTTCACAGGGATAATTTCTTCAGCGTATGCCATTGCAAATGTAGAATACCACTGTACTGTAGATTTACAAAGTGGTCAGTATCAGCAGGACTATATGTGAGCATATGAATTTCTCACAACGGTCTTGTACTGGTAGTATGCGAGATGGATGATGTCTCTTTGATAAGAGTCGCTATCGGCCCCTGTCCGGGGTAGCTGCCGCGCCGCGCCCTCAGAACTCCGAATAACCCCGCGTTTCCCCTGTAGACGTACTGGTATAATCCGTGGGGAAACTGTGAACTACGTGCGTCGCATCACATCAACCAGGTATTTTCCTGCGTTTTCCTGCTTGGTGCTCAAGTTTCCCCAAGGGCGAAACGCGGTGCCGCCTCCGGTGTACTACTATGTCAGAAGTCACAGCGTTCGGAATGATTCGGAATAAGATTCTAGTCAAAGTCAACGGCCTGACTAGTGTTGATACCAGTACAGAGTACTGGTGAATCTGCAGAACGCACTTTGCGGGCTTGTCGGGTGCTAGTAAAGTGCCCAACTTGAACGTCACTGCCACTGGCAAGACTCAGTACTCAGTGTACTAATGCTACATTATTTGGTGCACTACCAGTGTAACCTGACGACTGACGTTATATATCTATAGAACAGGTTATATGCTACAAATCGAGAAGGTTACAAGTTCACTGCGGTTCCGATGCTATACTATTTGCTCTGCGAAGCTCCGATGGAGTCTTGGAACCACGAATCAAGTCCGGAAGGAAAGAGCGCACATCATCGATACTGTGTCGTTTAACGACCAACCGTTCTAACTATATCAGGATCCAAGGTCCGTGAAGAGACACTACCATTCCTCTGCGTCCTGACGACGGAGGGCGGCGGAGGCATGCTTGCGCTACCACTAGTAGTAGGAGGGAGCAGCCAACCGCGGGCGTAAACGAATGTCTCGTCCAACTCACCCGTCGAGGCCTTCAAAAATGCTGTTCCAATGCGGTTAAAGCACTCCCGTACCTGTTGATCCTTCTCTCCAACTTCTTTAACTTTCCCATTTAACTGCCTCTTTAACACGGTTGTCTCGTCCCTCAGCTGCACCACCCTGTCCTCGACGCGCCTCCTGCTGTCCACTTCACGTTTGCACTGATCTAATGCACACGTCTCTCCTCGTCTAGCACTGCTAAGCTCCTGAACGGCGTTCTGTAGATCTCGCTCCACCTTTCGACGAAAACTACGTTCTGTGTCAAGCTCCTTCTCAAGTCTGCGTTTAGCTGCGCGGGCCTGCGACAGGTACGCCGTGTTACTAGACTGTCGGTCGCACTGCACTACACGAACATGTGAGTCGGCCTGGATCGTCTGCAGACTAGAGCTGGCCTGCCGACAATCAAGACCACTGGAAGACGTGCCCTCCACATGATTGCTAGCATCGGTAAGGCGCCCCATGTGGGATGTTGTGATTCCACTTAAGTTCGAGACAGCGGTAACATGAGATACCTCGTTTTCACGAGGAATGTCAGCTCCATACACCTTGCCCAGGTACTCTTGAGCCTTTGAGATATGCTCTTTGGCAAGATCGTCATCAACTTGTTTGCTGAGATCTTTATGACAACTCGACAGCATAAGGAATGCAGGCCGAAGATGAGCCTCGGACAAGCCAACAGTGGGTGCCAGCAAAACTATAGACAGTGGTCAGCCAGTCTGCATGACGCTCGATGACGGCAAAGACTCACCCTTCAACATGGTGGAGACGACAGTGATTGCGGCTTGGATATTGCCTTTACAGCGATAGTACCCAGCTACAATCATCCATTTATCCCGCTCTAGGGCAGAAGCACACGTCTGCCTAAGGAGAGAGATGGCGCCCTCGAGGTCCTCCGTAAGCTGGTCAAGGTTGCAAGTGAAGCGATTCCCGCCGTATGCAAGGTTGATCGATGGACGGACAGATGCCTCAGGGGTAGGGTGAGTGGCTGGTGAATTAGCTGCGACGTTCGAGCAAGTTGACAGCACGTCGGGAGAGGGACTGTTGGACTCTGACTTGATGGAAACCACGACGGAATTTAGTGAAGAACGATTCGGGGCATTATCTGCGCCAGAAGTGTGTAGACGTTCAAAGGAATGTAGAGGCGTTGGAAGCATCGAAGCTGACGACCCGGCCTGCTGTTGACCACCATAGTTCTCTTTATTATCCTGTACGAGACCGGAGCCACTAGGATCTCGTGAACGACTTGTCCAACCCGAGGTATCTGTAGGGCTTGAACGGAAGAGAGGCTGCAAGCCAGAGGACGTCCGAGGAGCCTTGCGCCCACCCCTGCGCACTGAGATGTATTTGAGGACCTATCTCATGCCACGTATGGTTTGTGAACATACCTGGTTTAGACTTAGACTTAGACCAGGACCTTGGAGTAAACTTTCCGGTTGTCCAGGGTCGCTGTGGAAGATCGTCAGAGTCTAATCTCTCCTTCTTTGCCCTGACAGGAGGGGCAATAGCTTCAAAATGCGCGACGAGCTCAGGTAGGAACGCGAGAACCTGGATGTTTGCCTCGTGAAGGTGCAAGGCTCGTGCCCGCTTTAGGCCTGCCTGCTGTGTAAATTCCACAAAGAAATGTGTACTACTGCGACGATCGCCCGATCTAAACGGATATATGCCTTGACTATAGGCGCATATATGAGGGTTAGGAGCGAGACACGACAGGCTGAACGATAAGACAGACATTTCTCCGCAAGGCGACAAGGTGTGTCGTATATATTCCTCAGGCTTGTTCGTATCGACATAGGCTACGCGATACGCGCGTTCCGTCAGCGTCGCCATCCTGCTCGTGACTTCAGAATGAGGGAATCCGCCAGCAGGAGGGTAGGAGGAAAAGGGGCAAAGAGAACATCCAGCTGCTCAGCAGTTTTGTACGAGCGGGGCGGCCTGTGGACAGCCAAAGAACGTCGGGAGAAGAGGGCTGTCACAAGAAACAACATCAGCACAAGTTAAGTTTCCGCTTCAGGCATACTTCGATGCTCTCCCAAGAGGCTTGTCCGATTCTATCCAGAATATATATGTAATTGATTTCTGTGGGTGGGAGAAACGAACACAGGCAGTGAGAATTGAATCAGATATGGCGATTTCAGGGTATACATGCGTTGTAGATACACCGGCCCAGCCTTCAGTATCTGGATGTATTCGTCAGTACAATCCTTTCGAGCCACCCAGTATTCGAGCCGTGCATTCCTGCACAATTTCAGAATATGCGCCAAGTTTTCCAGCGTACGAAAAGCTTGTGCAGCAACATTGAGGGGCAAAGATCTTGCCCGTCTCATAGATACAAGATCCTAGCTCAGAGAACGTCGAGCAGACAACCAAGTAGCAAGGGAGATTAACCAAAATGCGACATTTCCGCCAAGCAGAGCAACATTACGGACGGAAGAGAAAGCCCTGTCACGTGAATCGGATTTTGCTTCAGCAGCTGTATAGTTGTCCTCGGGATTTGCCGGAGCCGCCCAAACCTTACTGTAGTGTGGCGAAGTCAACAGGCTCAAACAGCAAGTCGGTGAGTTCATCGTTCTGTACGTCGCCGCCGCCCTCGTGCTCAACATCTCTTTCCCAAAAGGTCTCCGTCGGTCCTCCCTCAAGACAATAACCCATCAAAATGGCCGCGGTACAAACTCTCCCCAAGGAGGTCTCTAAACTCGGATCGGAGGTTAAGCTTTTCGGAAAGTGGGACACTCAGGAGTGCGTGCTTCATTCACAATGGTTATAGAACGTGCATGAAGATTGACTTGGAAGGGTTTACTTTGATCGTGTGGTCAATTTGTAGTGTTGAGGTTAAGGATATCTCCTTGACCGATTACATCCAAATCCGTCATGCCGTCTACCTCCCCCACACCGCTGGCCGTTACGCCAAGAAGCAGTTTAAGAAGGCTCAGATGCCCATCGTTGAGCGGTTGGTTGACAGGTTGGTCTTATAAGTCACAGTTTATATTTGGCGGCATGTGTTAATGACAGTGCAGCCTGATGATGAACGGCCGCAACAACGGCAAGAAGCTCCTCGCTGTCCGCATCGTCGCTCACTCGTTCGAGATCATCCACCTCCTCACCGACCAGAACCCCATTCAGGTATGCTTAGACGCTTCACGGTGAATTTGCAGTGTGCCCTGACAATACACATCTACTTCATAGGTTCTCGTTGACGCTATTGTCAACACTGGTCCCCGGGAAGACTCTACCCGTATCGGTTCTCAGGGTACTGTCCGTCGCCAGGCTGTCGATGTCTCCCCTCTCCGAAGGGTGAACCAGGCCGTCTCCCTCCTTACCATTGGTGTAAGCTCCTTTCCTTTTTACGTGTTATGCCACTGCTGAGTAAGTTATCACCATCAGACCCGCGAGTCCGCTTTCCGCAATGTCAAGTCCATTGCTGAGTGCCTTGCTGATGAGCTTATCAACGCCGCAAAGGGCTCATCAAACTCCTACGCTATCAAGGTCCGTATTGTTTTGTCCCCATACTGTCTAGTATTATCTAAATCATGTTATATCACAACAGAAAAAGGACGAGCTCGAGCGTGTCGCGAAGTCCAACCGGTAAAAACTATACGTTTTTACATCAGATTCGGCTGGTTTGGCTCGGGGGAGAGCCGCTGCTATTTCTAGCAATATATGGGTTGTTCTATCCTTTGCATTTTCTATCCATGACACGCTCCATGTTTACCCATATGACTGTTATGGCATCATTCTCTCCACGAGACCAGCTGCCGGCGGCGCGCATGTTTTGGGTTCGCCTATGCGTTGGTAGGTGAATGACGCGATGGAAAGTTCGTCATTGGTGGGACGAAGTGTTGTACGTTTTTAGTATGTCTGAACATTCCGAATGTTTAATCCCGTTACGGGCTCTGAGTTACTGTCAGCTGAGAAAACAATTCAAAATGCATTCGTATGCTAGGTCAGTTTCTTTGGTATATAGGTCATTGGTTGTGTAGTTCTGAAGCACCCTTGTCAGATATCCAAGTTCTGAGTGGTCCCAGAGCAGGTTACTCTTAAGCATCTATATATCGGCTTTGCCCACGCCATCGCGCTTGTGGGCAATCCTACCGTGCTATCACTAGTGTTATCGACCTCTGCTCGTCGTGGTCTGGTAAGAATCGTCGGGCTAGATAGGCCAACCCCTTCCCCTTCTACCGCTTCCACTTCTGTGTAAATTTTCCATTTATCTACTGCGGTCACTTCTCTCGTCTGAAATTCAAGCATCTAGGGTTCGCTGCCCAGTTTCATCAGTATACTTGCCTTCCCAAGATCGCACGTGCGCCCGCCCATGGTGCTTGACCTGGAACCTATGTCCTTCCCACGTACGCTCGACCGTGGGCTGGGATACGTCATGGACCACTGATGAACCAGATGCTAATAAGCATATGAGAGGGACTTGGACGCTTCGCAGATTCGCCCTTGTCGTGCATCTGCAAATGTCGCTCCTTTTCTTCCCCCCCGCGCTCCTCCCTACGCCATGATATCGCACTCTTCACCGAAGGCACACCGTGACGTTCTCGTATCAGGTGCCTGGTGAGTAAATTACTTTCCACCACCATCTTGATCACGTACAATCATCTATCTCTCCAGACCTGATGAAAGCCTTACTTCTCATCCGGTCAATCAGGACCCTCAAACCTTCCCATGCGTTCGTTCCTCCTGCTTTGAGAAGTTCTTCTGACCTCGGCCCACCGCCGCGGCCCCCCTGGTATCATTAAATCACGTATTGTTTCTCCCTATCTCTCAGATCACCCCGCAGAAGGCTCCCAAAGCGCGAACCCACCCACCAACGTGCCCGTAAATAGCCCGTAGGCCTACTCACTTTGCTCTCTTCTATTCTACCTTGCAATCCGAGCCTGCGATCGAAGTGATAGCGAACACCTTTTTTTTTACAAATAGAAAAACAAGGCAAGGCGGGGACGGGTAAAAACAGTTATGAAATATAGGATCGGACCCCCCGAGGGGCCGAAGTAAGTACTAACTAATTAATCGGTCTTTGGACCTCTTTATGATAGTACTTATCCATCGGTACCACCCCCGATCGCAAGTTCGCCTGGGCTCTGGCAGTCATCGATCTTTTCCCTCGGGAGGCCCAGTGAGGGGGTTCTCGCTATCGAGCTTAGGCTCTTCAAGAGTAATATGAGTAGCCATCGCTTCTATCTCTCAGGCTCCCCGACGAATTGCAGTGCGTCAATTACTTGGGTCTCACACCACGATACCGCGGAACGTTCCTGTATAGAAAGCCCTTTTGTGTTGTGTGTGTCTTGCAAAGAAAAGGATCAATTGTGGGAGCTGGAATGGGAAGATCGTCGGTTTTTGACGAACTGGAACCAATCTGGGGGGAGAGGGACTTTGTTACCGTGTATGGAGCAGCACGCTTGAGGTCTCGACGGGGTTTAACCTGTGGCGGCAACTTCCATAGAGTTTGTATTATTGAATCCCAGTGGCTTGGTGTGACGTCCCATGCGTTCCAACTTTGTGTGCCCATACGGAAATCTGCACCGATACCGAGACACATGTCTCGGGGATGGACACACATGCCAGCTTTCATTTGTTCAAGACATAACGACAGGACACATGCCCCAGCTCCTTCAGGTTTAGGTCATAGTGGGTAGTACTACTGCCCAGATCACTCGCTCGGGGAGCTAATTAACAAGACGGCTTCAAAGAGCACCAGTTGAATTTGGACATCTGGCAGATAGTAGTAGGCAAATCCGAGCCCAACAAGCCCGTGTGTATCTATTCCACACCTATAGATAAAAGGAAGAAAGACGCCGACAGCTGTACAGACCGAAAAACGATCACGGGGGGCGACAGCTGTCGAACAAAATAAGGACAAATGTACAGGTGAACGGAGCGATGACACAGGAAAGGGAATATGTCAGGCTATGCAAGGGATAGAAAGAAAAACCAATCCAGATCTGGGCGGAGTGGGAAGAGCGATAATGGGAAGTGTTATATGGCGATGAGATTAGTGATCCAGGTTTTTGTAGGGTATTGTAAATGTGACCGATGGAAGATAATGGACAGTGGAATGCAAGTAACAAGAGGAGAAGTATACACAGGATAGAAGTGAAGTTAACTGCCGAAAGACCAAAATTTACTGGAAGAATGAAACAAAGTAAGGCAATCAACACCGGCAAGAGCCTTCAGAACACCTAGTCGTGGCAGCAGCCAACGGGCGAAGCTGCCAAGGATAGATAAGGCGAGACTCGAAGAAAGAAACTGGTGCTCAGAGAGCAGGTAGAGCTTTTGAAGTCCGAGTGATAATGCAGGGGAAACGTGCGCCAGCCGTAGTGATGATACATTGTTCAATTGTTCGTTGTTTGTCGCTGATCATGATAAAGCCAGGTCGTAGTATGGGTCGTGGTGAGATGGCTGATGCTGTGCGACAATTTGATGATGCTCGGCCTGTTGTACAAGGATACTTTACAATAGAGGAAAGATGAGCATAGCTGGCCGTCGCCGACCCAGGTAACGTGCGCCAGAGGTGCTTGACCGTTGCTCAATGGCTTGATGAGTAGTTGCACGATGGGGCAATTCCCGCGCCAAGACAGAATGCCATGGAGATGCGCCTACGCGACAAGTGGCTGTGTACGGTATCCCAATGAGGTGTCTAGTGGATGTTTGTCAAGGTTCGGGAAGTTGCTGTGTGTCGATAGAGATGGGTGCGTAAATGTGGGTAGCGATGTTGCGGGAAACTGGATCGGCGGACACGCAACTAGAACCTCGGAACAGTGAACAACCGAGGAGTGATGGACAATAACACCGGGATGTAACAGAACTAATCCAAGAATACCGGGTAGCACTCGTGTGGTGCGATGGAAGAAATGGCTCTTTACTATGAGAAAGGGACCGGAGTCGACGAGGAAGGTCCGCTGGAAGGATCAGCAACATCTTCTTGAGCTGGGGCAGCCTCGTCCTTGGGGATGACGCCTTCATAGCCACGATAGCCAAGATCCTTTCCGAACTCCTTGATCATAGCCTTGCCCATCAAACATACCCATCCAATGCCTTCACCAGTCGCAAGCTGACCCGGCCAGAATAACTCTCCCTCCTCGTCCTCAATATCAGCTTCATGCTCGTCCGTGACGGAATATGTCGTGTAGATCATCCGCGCGAATGTACGAGGGAAGTGCTTCGCCAATATCGGAAGTGTAAGGGTTCGTTGAGAATATCCCATGCAGCGTGAGGCGTTGACGATCGCGGCGCTCTGACTCTGCCGGTTGTACACGAAGTTCGCGTTGACCGGGACGGTGAGATGAGGGGGAGGTAGTTTTTCTTTTTCATCTTCGCCCGGACGGGACGTCTTAGACTCGTTCTGGGTCTTAGTTGCGGCGGGCGCCCCGGTAGAATGGTTAGTCGGGGTGGAGTTAGCGCTGCTTGTGGTAGCGATACTTGCGGGCGATGGTAGCATCGGCGGGGTAGCTATCGAATCCGTTGGCCTTGACTTCTTGGCGGCTTCTTCTTGTTCAGCTTGCCACATATTCTTGAGTCTCACAGACATGCGCTCGTGCTCAGTGTGGTAGGCCTTGGCAACGTAGGCGTATTGGCGGCCCTCCATGAATCCTTCTAGCATCCAACTGAACGCAAAGCCATGAAGTTAAATCGAGAGGTAGATGTGACGAAAACCTACATGAGTCCAAGAAATGCCTTCTCACGTTCATCAGCCGCATCCTCCATCTGCCATTTCGTCTTGCAATAAGTGATGTACTGTTTCATTGTACCCCATTGCTTATGGCAAGTACGATGGACAAAATCCCTGCTCCAGAAGGCATAGAAGAATGATATTAGCCCGTCGAGAAGTTCGAGTCGAGCGATCAGGTTCCCAAACTTGTGGTATGGTGAACTCGAGTGAGGGGGGTTGCGTAGAGCTGTGTACTCCGAGGCCCTTTGAGGGTATGTAGATCGTAGCCGGACATCGCCAGAAAATTTGAACGTGCGCCCCAATACCATGTACTTATCGTGTATCGCGTTGAAGTGGCTTTCGGGCACCCTGTTGCCTCGTCGAGGGCGTCGTACGGGAACGTAGGAAGGTCCCGCAGACCTGAAAGCGGGAGGATCTTCGCGAAGTTCACCATCCTCTGAAGGATCTGATCTGATGTGGGAAGTGGAAGGACCAGCTATGGGGTAAGCAGGTGTGGGCGGTGGCTGGCGGGCGGTTTCTGGCGGGCGACTAGTGCGAGGCTTTTTACTGTGGCCTTGTTCAACGTCTGACTCTGATTTGCGCTTTGAGCCAGGTACGGGCGAGCTGCTTCGTGAATCGGGTGGGGAAGGAAGCCCAGGGTGTAGCGGAGAAGTGGGACCTCGACGACCAAACGACTGGAGTGCGTGAGAGATTAGAGCGGCTACTAGAAGGATAAGTGTGTTGCTACCGACCTTGAAACTCGTCAAGAGTTGCTTGCGATTGATTGCGCTAAGGGGGCGAGGAAGGGGTAAATTCGGTGGCCACGAGGTACCGATGGGAGGATTACATACTCATGTCTCCTTGAGCGATGTGTTGAGGCGGACGTTGAGGACGATGCTGAAGAGGTGGCGCGATGCATGTCGGCGCAGAGGGAGATGGTGGTGGTAGAGAGTCAAGGGAGAACAGGGCGGTGGACACCGCAACAATGGCTTGAAAGGCCGGCGGCGGAAGGTGAACAAGGTCAGGGAGAGCGTGACGGGCCCACAGCTTGCCACCCGGTTCTCTGGGCGCCTATTATGAATTGGTTACAGTTTCATATCCGGATTTCCACTCGTCCCTCCATTTGTTTGTCTAGCTACTTGGACTCACTACATCTGTTGAGGGGTATATAATAATTGGTTCTGTCTGTAGCTACTGCCTGGGACGGGGAGGAAGTGCATGGACTCGTCTCGCCGGTTGCCCCGGATCGATTGCGGCGTTTATTCTGGTCGTCAGTATAGCTCTCGACTCAGTCAGCGTGCCGTGCTCTGAGTAGTTTCACAGCACATGTCCGCATCAACAGACATCACCTCGGACATTTGGTATTCACCACGCTCTCCTTCCCACCGGTACAGCTCTCCCCCCGACCACAGCAGGTTCAGGCGGAACTCTGCATACTACTATACGCCACCCAGTATTCTGCCGTTCCCAGTCACACATGGAGCCACTCTTTGGAATGCTTCTCTGGCAATGTTGGGTCTGTCCCGCCGGCATTTTGAAGTGATACTCGGTATATATCCCTTGTCTTATGCCCTCTACAAACTATCTGTAAGCATGATCGCTCGGCCATATTACTTATGCTGAGTCGGACACACCTATGGCAGTGCGGCAGATCATGATCCGGAATAACGGCTACTTTCCGTCTCTACTGACATAACCAAGACATACTAGATACTCAGGTCCTTGCCACCGTGTCCCAACGCCTCCAAGACACGTCTGTTTGTGAGGCTTACAGCCCGTTCGCATATAAATCCAGGTATAATTGTAGTACATGCCGGCGGCAACTGTTGCTAAATCAGATCAGTCTCTATACGAATCTCGATCTTTCAGTCTGAGTGATCGGTTCCTGAATTGGCTTTGCTTCCGTATAAAGTTTTCCCGCCTGCATACATTGCATATCCACCCAAGACCGAGCGGGTTGGGCAATGATTCTCTACCGCGTGAGGGGGCCACTCAGGAGCTGTGAGCTGGCTTGGGAGGAATGAGAGGAAACCATATTAATGCATTGCAGCAAGGGGGTCTTACGTAGGTAACGGCAATCTAGAGATGCGATCACGGTGATCGTACTGAATCGGACGCCGCCCCATAATTGAATGGACATGCACGATGTAGTAAGTACTAGGGCCCATCTGCCACATTGGCAAAGTATGAGCCAAGGGCCAACAACGTTGCAATATTGCTGCCATCATGCTAAACTTCATGCTCAGGGGCAAGGGGCAAGGGGGACTACGGGGACGCGGTACTACTATACTCGTGAAGCACCAAAGCATGACAGTAATACCCCCCCGGAATCTACGTCCTATCCAGACATCAGGGCCTGTCTGGAATGCCAGAAGACACGGGATGAATCGGCGAAAAGCATATCACCTGGTCACATTCTAGTCTAAAAGAGCGTTCCATGAATGGTATAGCAGCCGCTCAGGAGAGATTGTTTACAAAAAGAGTGTTGCCTGGCAAATACGGAAAATACCATTCATTTGCAGGTACACATGAGCTCTGGACACTAGTACCGGAGAGCGCACTCGTAACGATCACAGGCGCGGGACGATACTTCAAAGGGAGCTATGTGATTTCCTTCGAAATGCCTGTCCATGAGGCTGCTGATCACCACGAGTGACATAGTACCCCACACTTCCCTGCAGCCCTGAGAAGACTCAAGCCGCAGGGGATGGACTCACGCTGTTTTCATATCTAAAAATCAGTCACCAGTGACCGTCACAAGCACTGATAACGAAAACGGCACTAGTAGGCAGCGTTGCATACTGTACCCCCGAAATGATGAGTCGGTATGGAGAATAAGCTATACAGCGGTGCGCTACATAATCTCTGCGCCCGATGGTGGGTCGGAAATAGAGAGAAATGGAATCCCGGCATATACAGTGGAAATTGAGGGCGCTGGGTTTAACGGCCTGATGTTGCTGCTGCATCGAGCCGAACGAGATATCCGGAATCCGAATCGAGTTTAGCGCGGCCCGCAGAATGAAACGCAGACAGGCCAGGGCCAAGGGAGGCATCCAAATCCCAAAGGGACCTCCAGGGTGTTAGCCCGTAAAGACGACGACGACGATCCGAGTGCCTACTACTTACAGGATGGGTATCTTGACTGCTCGTGATCAATGCACGTTTGTTGTTCGTGTAGATGGTTCTATACACCGGGTACGCATCCAAAGAAGCGACGTCCGGAGAAAAGGCCAGTTTTCCGCACGTGTGACGATCATGCGGGAGGGGAGGGGGAGGGGCAGGATTGCCATCGCCAGCTGGGTGAAATAGGAATAGAATCAAGTTATCTTAGTCTGGACTGAACTATGGATAGAACTCGTTCAATGGGCCCCCCCTTCACTAGTCAATTTTCGGGGAGTGGACCCAAAAATACGGAAACACAAGATGCGTAATGTTCCGGAAGGTGAAAAGGTTTGCATCATATAGTGTTGTCGGGGGACTGGATTGGTCAGTAGCGGGAGACGGGAACAAGTAAGCAAAACAGACACAATACACAACACCGGGATCACGGGCATAACTGGCCCTGGGAATCTGGGTTTGATAAAGATAGCGACTATATGCGATATGACTAGTACAGGCTTGATTTCCGAAGTTTCCGCTTTGGTATGATTGGTACAGAATCCATGCTAGTGTATCTAGTTGTAGCAAAGAACGCGATAATCCTGCCGGTTGTATTTCAGTCATATCTTTCGAATTTGAGGGCACACATATATGATAATACTCACCGAGACATTCTTCTCAGTGTTTCCGAAGGGAATAAAAGCGCCTAACCAATAGCAAGTCAGCTTAATGAGCAAGATTAGATCGACAAATGGTTTCGTACCGTCCAGATGAGTGCTGCACTTCCCAGGGTGTATGCCATTGTGGTAGTGGGCCTGTGCAATATAAAGGGGTGTGTCGTTGGACTCTTTGCCCGCCTCGACGGGTCGAGCACCAAGCTCGTTGAGGTCAAGGTGACCATGCGCCTCTACCCATTGCACGGCACGACGATCGCCAAGAAGGACCTCGTAGGTAGCCAGCTAAGACAATAGAGACATCATGGTTCAGGGCGCAGGAGACCACCGAAAGGGACTTATCCACGTACGTGTATCTCATTATGGCCATAGCCAATCACTGCACCCCTATCGAGACGAGGAGACACCTTTCCGACTTCTGTATACAGAGGAAAAATAATTGTAAGTGAACGACCGTTGCACACCGGTAATACTCACGGATGCTGCCCTGTTCGTGATGAATCCGCACTGATCAGTATAGTAATTACATGTCGAAAGCCATACTGACCTCATGGAACGCTCTACAAACATACAGAGGCTCTCCATCCACCTCGCCTGCAGGGAAAGCTCCTTCAGGGACGTGTTTGTCCTGTACAAGAACCCAGGTCACCGGGCCTTGTGGACCATTCTGGTAGAACTCCTGTGTACGTCTCTGAGCGTCCGTGAGCCAGCCTTGAAGGCCCCACACTTGAGCCTTTTTCTGTGAAGAAGACTTAGATGAATCTTGTGAGTCAGAACTCGGGTAATTGCTGACCTCCTCTCCGCTTTTCTCATGGTGCTTGTAGGCGTAGTACCCTGCGCCAAGCAGACCGAGACCGGCGGCCAGACCTCCACCAACCTGCACGAGGTGTATCAGCATCAAGACTGATAAGTAACGAGCGCGGACAGACCTCCAGTTCATGCTTGCGCTTGTCATCCAGGTCCCACCAGTTCTTCTTTTGCTCTTCATGAGGGATATCAACCTTCTGATGCTCGTGTTCATCCCACTGCTTTCCTTGTCCGTCATTGACAGCTATGTTTGCATAGTAAGCACTAGTATTGATATGGTATGATGCAGCTTACGCTCTTGTTGTTGTTGTTGCTGCGGCTGCTCATATGAAGGGTTGTATCCACCTCCACCCTGATCAGGCTGGCAATATTGCTCAGGCAGACGTGCCCACAAAGCAGGTGTCACAGGAGGGGTCCAGTCGCTCTGGCGGGCAGAGTTAGTAAAGCAAAGCCCCAATACGCCGAAAGCACTGGTTATCACACCTGCGAACAATGGGGCTGCACAATTTGGTACTGGTGACCTGTCAATTATATATGTGAGCAACCCTACGAGCAAAGAGCGCATTAGGCAACCTTCGAATTCTACGACATCGCCGTTGTTGTATTGTGTTTCAGGTTCCCATTGGTAGACCATGGTTGATAGATGAGTTTAGTGAAGTTAGAATGCGCTGTGTGCAGGTTCTAGCTTGGACTCGCTCAGGTCTTGGTTGCTCTTATATCCAGCGAGGGTGAGGTCATATGAGTGCCGATCGAGCCGAATTGAGGGTCTATTCGTCGGGTTGCCTCATTCACTGCCACATATGTACAGCCTGACCGGTCTGACCGCTAACCGCTGCGGAGATGGTCTCGAGCCTTCTTAGGTTCACGCTAGAGCATCAAACGGATATGAGATCTATAAGTATCTATAGCGATTGGAGAGGATTGGAGATACCTGCCTGATCCTGGACGTGCGACTCCGAGTCGTGGTTATCTGAATGAAATAGAGAACTCGCAAATGAGCACGCATGAGACCTGTATGAGACCATCCAGAACGATATGACGCATTCTTGCAGCGACATATTAAATTTAGTCCACAAAAGACAGCAGAGTAAATACTGATCCTTGCCAGCGGATATGATTCCTTCGGCTCCTCTCCAATCCAGGTTCTGCGACATCAAGCCTCGGTTGCGCGTACGCCGTAGAAGTCGATGATCCACGTTCTCCTGTTCAGTCCGATGTTCGCGCTTCGCCTAATAAATGTAAGTCGATACTCAAGTATGTATTGGGTAGAATGTTATGTACAACGACATAACGAACTAGCTGGCTCAGGGAGAGACGAAGGACGCCTCTGGGATAATTGAATGATCGGCCACGTGGCGACCACGAGGCACACACGTGACAGTACACTCATGAGATTCAGCTTTGGCCAAGTCTTGAGTTGAATTCGTCCCGGTCGTTGACATCGTCCACAACGAGCTCGAGCACCTGCTCGCTGTATCATGCTGCATGGATAGTCATCTTGTGGTACCTCGTCTTCGTCTTTCGCGACAATCTCCGTGGACGAGACCGGACTATGCCGACCTTTCCGAGACTCCTCAGGCAGGACCCTCGCGCATCTCTCCGCGATCCAACACGCAAGGCATCCTCAGCGAGGACGAGGACAATCAAGCTACGCCTAGGGTAGTGGATAGGCCTCATCTTGCCGAGGATAAGAATTCCGATCCCCTATTTTCAGAGAACTCCACCACACGACTTCGAGCTTTGCTTGCCCGGATACCTAATAGCCCGGTTGAAAACCCCCCACACCGTCGTCCCAGGCCGCCCTCCATATCTGATTTTGAGTCTGACTTGGATATTCCCAACGTTACTGCACCAAGCCTTGCCCGAGAAAGCTTGAAAGAACTGTTCTCACATGCATTGCGCGAACCCGGCGATACCCCCCAAAAGACGCGACTGAGAAGGAATAGCATCGATGCCAGCGAAGTGGAAGCAAGTCCACGGATTGAAGACGTGGCACGTGAGCGGGCAAAGAACAAGGGTAAGCGGAGGAGCATGAGCGATGAAGAGGGCGAGAAATTTTCTAGTGCGTGCCTCTTGTTCTTCGCTTGTACGGCTAGATAATGGTACTTTTAGAGTCCTCCCAGAGGTCTGACACGTCCTATCGGTCGTCGCAAGCTGCGACTTTTGATGCGCTACGCCAAAGGCTCCAGTCATCCAGTTCGAAACGTTCCCCACCGTCGCCTGATCAGTCGCAGAGAGTTCCCGAACGTACGCAGGGAGTGTTCTCACTTTCACAGTTCATTCGTACTCAGGCCTCTGGCGGTGCAGGATCGCGATCCGACATGGAGATGTCTGATGGTCCCGCAGAAGCAAGCGGCGATACTGCAACCCTGATGCGTCACCTCGATCGAGAGGCATCCAACCTTTCCGCCCTGCCTGTTGCTTCAAGTACTCCGATGAGGTCGGTTCAGATGCCTTCACGCTTTGAAATGCAATCCAGTAAGTAGTGGTTGTCAATGACTCGTGCCACTCATTGACCGAGGAGTAGACCTTATGGATCAAGACTCTGAGATGCAGAATGCGATGAAAGGGGCTGATAGTAGTTACGATTACGAAAGCAAATCTAGCTCTAACCAGAAAAGACGTGAGTCTGCCGCACCCTGTGTCGTGCTAATGCTAATAAGTCGCAGCGCCTTTTCCTTCGGTTCAGCATGGATCCACGGAGTTCGCTCCACGCGCGCACTCGAAGTCGCACAGTGCACACGGCATCCCCCTTGCGAGAAGGGTTAGTGGTGGAGATTTCGGTGCTTCTTGTGAGTATTTGGAATATCACAAGTTGATTCATATCTAACCTTTAGATGCAGCTTCACGCAGCTCCTCGATATCTGCAACAGACCGTCAGTATCTCTCATCTTCTTAATAATGTGTCTGTACTTACCGTACTTTTTAAACAAGTCCAAGAACGCCAGCGTGAACTTAATGGAGATAAGCAGCGTGAACGTGAGCGATTGTGGAATAAGCCAACTGGGAAGTCGCCTGGGCAAACTACTCCTGAAGGCGTCCGATTTCCCTCAAACTCTTCTCCTTCATACAATACAACAATCATGGCTCGCGGCGGAAGTCCTCGAGGGCTGATGGGACGCAGAAGCAGCTCAGCTTCCATGCACGGGTTTGAAGACGGTAGACGATCCGCTACGAGTTCTATCAGTTCAAGATCTGACTGTTTGTGAACATCCATTCGTGCTATAATCTACTGTCTAATGGACCACTCTCTATACGCAGATATAGATCGAATGAAGGATACTGAACAAGATAAGAATAAGCAGCGGGAGCGGCTATGGAATAAACCAGAACCTGCGTTACGTTCATCCTCCAGCCTTAGTATGCATTCACCCTTGGAACGCTCTCGCACGAATAGCCAGCCCAAGCGGCCAGACTCTGCTCAGGCTCTTTCGAGGTCTGGGAGCCGCCCTCTAAGCTGGCATTCGGTGTCCTCTGCTTCTGGATCCGATCGACCATATTCCCCAGCTGGCTCTTTGAACAGCATAGATAGAGAATGGCTGGAGAAGAATCCAATAGTAGTAGAGCGGGAGCGCAATTGGAATTCGGCACATCCGAGATGGGAACACCAAGTTCCAAGACCCATGTCGCCAATTCCGAGCCCACCAATCGTTGCATCATCTCCATATGCATACAAAGGGACCCCGAACGGCTCGCCCTCGAGTTCTCAGTCAATAAGCCGCACTCAGCCTCGTTCAACTCAAATCTTGAATGGCGGTAGTCCGCGATCGGCAGCTCGAATCAGAACACAGAGCATGAATGACCAGAATCCAACAAAGTCGCTTCCCCCACTTACACGGGCGGGTACAGACTCGAAAATCCCTAGAGCGAATTCTCCGTCACTGCGGAAAACTCCTGAGACAAGTGAAGAGTATGGTACGCCCTTAGGGTCCGGGCCAGGTTCTCGCTTTGGCTGGTCCTTCCCTAAGAAGCGCGACCCACTGCCTCCTCTTGACCTACAGGACGAATCAGATACTCAGGCAGTTAATGCTCCTTCTAGTTCCAGACTGGCTGCTCCCGATTTTGCTGCAGCGACAGGAAGTCATATACCAGTGCGTTCCCCCAGCAGAAGGAAGCTCCGAGCCAAACAATCTAGCTCGCGAGAGCAGCCTGTACATGTTGCGCGGTCTGATGAATCTATTGAGGGCGCGGTCCCTGCAATTGATGTCCGCTATGCAGACCGTGAGGATATTCCTACCGACTCAGAGATTGTTGGTATGTACCGTCTAGTGTTCATGTTCTCGGTTAGCTGACGGCAGAGCAGAAAGCGATTTAGATTCGCATGCCACAAGCACACCACTGGCGAGACCCGCTCCCCTCCCTACTACCACAGAGGGTTCGAATACTACGTCTTCGACTCAACCCTCATTCTATTCCATTCATGAGAACGAACAGCCACCTGCGAAACCACCATCTCGATCGTCAACTCCACCTAACAAACCTTCTTCCCCCCGACCCCAATCTCCTCTCTTTACACTTCAGACTCCTCCTCGGCGTCCGTCTTTCAGCGCTTCAAAGACCGAGTTCAAGACACCGTCTCCTCCAAGGAATATGCCCGAACTCCCCGGTCCTCCATCTTCGTCCGAAGAGGAGATTTACGATCAAACACCGGTTAACTTGATTGGGGACTTCACTGCAGCGAAAACTCCAAGGCCCCCTGGTGCTTGGGCTGCTACTCCATTACCCACAGAGAGACTTGCACTGGAGTCCGCGGTATCCTCTCACAATACAAAGCATAATGAAGAGAACCTGACACCCCGAGCAGGACCAGAGAATAGTATACTCCCTCCTCCCACACCCGCTCCTCCGGGAGGATGGGTGCCTACCCCAGCAGGCTCCTTAAGGAGGAGGAGCATCTTGAAAGTACGCTTCGATGTTGATCCTAACACTTCGGGTGATAGCCTTGCATCTATCCCTGTCATTGGCCCTTCCGATCTTGCGAATGGGGATAGTATATCGGACGTATTTCCTCTCGTGGATCAACAGCAGGTAATGGGTTCTTCCCAGCCTACTCGAATGAATAGGGATCCCAAACAACCGACCGAAGAGCAGTCTATCAAGCCTCCCGTGCGAACCAGGACTCCTCTCAAGTCTCCTGGTGGCGTACGTGTACTGGATGCCTTCGGTAGAGAGGTACCCGTGGAGTCGGAGCCGTCGTCCCCTTCGTCGATATCTCCAGGGACTTTTAATCCTGATACCAAGAAGACGAACACAGCGTCTACGCCCCGCAATAAGAGCGTCATACGAATGGTAGACGCTATGGGCCGTGAAGTAACGGAGGCATCGATGGACGACAGTGAGGTATCATTAGACGTTCCCAAGTCACACAACGAGGCTGTTGCACGTGTTCGGGACACACTTGCTCATTTGAAGGAGGAATTGGGCGAGAGCGATGAGTGAGGACTATTTATGTTAGGCTCTGACGACTGACACTAACTTATATTCCTTCGCAGCCACCGTGAGCTGGCTGTAAGACAGGACCAGCGCTTAAGTGAACTTCAGAATGCATCCAACGCCGCTCGAGCTGCGCGGAGGAGTATAGCGGAGTCTCTTCAGAATCACAAATCAAGGGAAGACGACATGCGTTCCAAATATGGCTCTCTCCGAGAGAGTATGAATAAAAACAAACTTCTGGTAAGAGCATTCTAGACGAACGCATAATTTCACGCTAATCGGAATACAGTCACCTGTCGTCAGCCACAGCCGTTTTTCAATCAACTTCTTGAATACCTGGGTGCTCTGGAGCCTCTTGATCTTTCAAGTCCTATTATTGGTTTATATGTATCGGTGTGTAGTTTTTCGTTCGTGGTGCTACGTTGCCTCTGAAAGATACAAACCTTCCCAGGTTGTCCACAATCCGCGCGAAACACATCTTTCTCACCACTTACTATGATGCATTCTATCCTGACCTTTTTCTTCATCTCAACAAACACCGAGCGATACACGGCGATACCTGGTCCTTGGCGTCTTTCACAGATACTTTAACTCGCGTTGGTTGGCGAGGTGTTGTCGAAGAGGCATGGGGAAATATGACCCATGCCGTGCTTGATTGGCAAAATCGTATTTGGGACGCATGGGGACAAGAGGGACGGACTACTGCATGGCCCCCTACATGATATTTAAGATGTTATGGATTTGTTCCGTTATAATTTTGGATACCAAATGCCCCCTTTTATAAAGTCGTGTAATCGAACCTCAATATGTTGTATAAAAAATAGCATCTATGCCCGATTGCAGGAAGCACTTGGAATCAGTATCGAGGGAATATTAATCGCATTTCGAACGCAAAAAAGGTAAAATTCACAAATCAACTATACGATACAAAGATGTGGCTACGACAAGACAAGCACAACTCACTGCACTCTGAGGAGATCCCCAGGCACTGATGAGCTCAAACTTCCACCCACGTACTTCTGTACAAGAGGTTGCAAGCACTCAGGTGTGATCTGCATGTGCTCAGCCTCACATGTTTCCAACAACACATCCCCGCGTTCATCTAGCGTTTTCAAACCGAACCGGTCCTCTGTATACACAGTCTGTAACCGCATAGGTATAATTGTTTTCTCTCCCACAGTGGAAGACCGGCCGTCCTTGTCCTGGGGGGCATAAGATCCAAACCAGCTGCTTTCTTTGGGTACAACAGTTGTGTCCTTGGAGAACAGGACGAGCACGAGCTTGCTGAGCGATGCCAAATTTTTAGCATATGTTGCATTCATGCTGTCGTCTACCTCGTTGTTGATTGAGGGGAGGAATTGGTTTCTTTCGAGGTAAAGCGGGAGCTGGTCAGGATCGCGGTAATATTGTGCCTAGAATGATGTAGTCCGGGGGGGGGGATGTTAGGCTATAGTTGGTCTACTTGAATTTTGGGCAGGTTTTACCTGAACGAGATTCTCTTGGGCCCATTCTCCGTAAACGCCTCCTTTTGCAGCCCTCCGTGCAAGCTGGCACAGAACATCAAAGGGTCGACAAGCAGGTATGTCGGATATTCCCATGTGTTGTGATCCAAATGTTATCAAATTATGCACCGGAGGACTGTTATACCGTTCAACATACGCTCGCAGGAATTGCCCTCCTGGTATGCATCATGAACTGCAGGCAAAACGTCAGTTGTACAACACATACCTTGTGAGAAACCAATAGCGTCAAAGCCCTGCTCAAGCTCGGATAGATCGCTGAGCTGTTGGGACACGTTGAAGACCTGCTGGTTCACGTTGCCGAACTGGATATAATATGCGTCAGCTATACAATGGAGGAGGAATATGTCAAAAGCATACCCAGCCCGCTTTACGGTCCTCTTTCCCATCTTCATTGAGATAGACCGAGTGGATGAAGATTCCAGGATAAACATCCTTGATCGACTGCATAAACTGTGTTATGCCAGGTGCATTGTATGTGTCCCCAAGGCCGTGCCATATTACTAGGGGTCTAGGTTGGGCGAAGGTCGGGTGCGCCGATGAGCAGCCCCAGAACCAAGAGAGCAGACCATACAAAATGGCGAACAATAGTCTCATAATATGGGAAGATGGTTGTGGTCCTCGACTGAGCGGTCGTCGGTAGACACGGCGCAAGCCCGCTTCCCAGGGCGTCTATATGCATTGATCATCACTGGCAGCCGGCGCACAGTGCACACTGAATAAGCTCAGCATCAATCTCCACCAAATGATTCAAGGAATTTATCGACTCTGGAACAATCATACAACACAGACCTCCAGGAACAATATTGTGCGGCCAAGTCGCTCATGGTTACCACTACACAGCCTACTTCCTTGGGCCATGTTTCGTACTGCAGGCCTTTGTTGATCACAACGGCGGCGGCCACATCCACCAAATCCTTGATTGTGCGGATACATAAGGGTTTGTGGCGGGCGGTTGTGGCCAGCGTTCACTGCCTCGAGCTCCCACTGCTTTGTGCCTGAGCTTGAAGCTAATCACAACTTAGCTGATCCAGCCCTATATAGGGGGCGTGGACTTCCAAGTATCTCTACTTTCCCTCTCCTCACCAGAATGGCCTTGACCTCTTCACACGCAGCCATCCTACGCCTATGTTTGCTCCTGACTTTGTCCCTCTGCCATGCGGAGGCGAAGGCGAAAAGCCACGTTACCTATGTCACGGTGCAAATATGCTATAACGAGTGAGTCTCAGCGATCCTACATATATGTAAAAGCATACTGATACGCATCATCAATGCCAGCCGCGGGGAAAGAATAACTTGTCCTTTCAACAAATTGGCCTTGTTTATCTCCCTCGGTGTTATTGGCGGAAGTAAGTGCAATTCAGCAGCGAGGGTTGGCCACTCATTGATTGATAATACGCTATTCACACAGTCATCCTCATCATGCTCGCAACGTGGGCTGTTATCGTTCTCATGAAGCGTCGCGCGAAGAGGAGGGCTCAAAGGATATACGCACAAGTTGCTGGTACTTCTGATGACCTCAGCGAGGCGGGTACCGACTACTACTGGCTATGCTGATCCTCTGGTGACCGTTGTTCTGTCTGGCGATTCCTGCGATACAGGTCACGGCGTACGACCCACCGTCTGTCCAGGAGCATTCGTTTGCAAATCCCGAATGGGAGAAGCCGGCACGAGGACCCGACGTCGAATCGTACTATAAAGCACCAGAACTTGGATACGAATACAAGCCCACCTACATACCTCCGGTTTACAAACCCGCCGTCCTAGAATCGGCACGCAACAGTTTTGAAGTCATACCGCCCGCCATTCCGGCTCCTCCTACAGTTCAAGGCCATCTATATCCCCCACCCGTAACCTCGTGAACCAGGTACTCTTCAAGATGCAAGGTTTCAAGGCTTATTATGTATGATGCCTGTGAAATGGGGATCTGGAGTGTGCAACGACGGGAGGTCATCTCTACCTATGTATCGTATCGTGCTTCGCGCCTTAAGTGTCACGGATTATGGATCTGCTCTGCATTCGTTGGGGTCAGCATAAAGAACCCGAATTTCAAAATCGTCTCAAAATCATCCATAATGAAAGGCTCAGCCGAAGAAGGGTATATGTGGATTGTATGAGTGAAGTACGTGATTGTAAGGATAAAATACTATGCTGTAATGATAATAATACAAGTAATTCAGGGATATTCCCAGGCTCTATATCATCAGCACCTCCATTGTGATATCTCCGTAGACCGATACGACGATGCAGGGAACTAATGCGAGAAAATACGCGCGTGTTTAAGACTAAGAATTGTGAGGAAATGTGATGCAACATGAGCGGTTCAACTCATGCCAATGTCGGAAAAAATCCATCCCATGGACTCTCTGTTGGCCGCCGACCAGCGGTATTGCGTTTAGGGCTCTTCTCTCCTTCCGCTCCTGCAATAGTCCGGACAACATCCTTAATAATGAATACTTCGCTTGGTTTGCTCGTCACAGGATGCCTGCAAGACGGACAGGTGTATTTCGGCTGAGGGGTCGCGATATGCATCGCTTGAACCTGCCTGTTTGCCGTTTGCCGCTGTTGTTCGGAGAGGTTTGGATTGTTCAGGTGCGTCCGGATGCGATCTGGTAGACGTGGGTTTACGGTCCAGTTGGGATGTGCAGTCATATGCTGCACTAGCGCCGTGCTGAACCAATCTTGCAAGCAATTAAGGCAGAATGTGTGCCCACACGAGAGTCTGAGGAAGACGTTTCAGTGAGAGAGGATGCTGGTATAGGGACGGTGAACACACGTATATGGCGACCACATTCTCAAGGTACAAATTTCACAGGTAATGTGTTCCACAAGGTTTTCCATGGTCTGGGGAGATAGATACTTAGTACTTGGTGATCGCTCGTTTTGAATTCCATAGCGGACCTTCTCCGAACGGGCCACCGTAGCCTCTAACTCTCGTAGTCGCTGAGAGTAGCCAAGAATCAGTATATGATACGTGACATAACATGAGCCGGCGTACATCAAGGTCTGTGCCCTTCAGATTTGAAGAAGGAGCTTTTGTGGTGAACTTCCTCAACTCCTCTTTCAACCAGCGGTTTTCCTATGATATAACCATGGACTTTAGGATCTGGTACAAATATGAAAGGAACAGGGTTGGACATACATTTTCAAGATTTTCCGTCCTTCGTTCTGAATTCTGATCCTTGCTCTGCAGGCTTCTATGGGGACTCCTCTTCCGACTGGGCGCAGAAGGTGCTTCGTCTCCTGAGGTCAACTCTATGATATCTTCTGGACTGGCGCAGGGCTTGGCCCTGACTTTCCCCTTCGGCTTGACCGATTTCCTCGTCGGCACCACCTTGCGAGGTAGGGATTCCTCGCTGTCCGAGGATAGCACGATGATTTCTGCACTGGTGTTCGGCAGAGCAGGCTGAGGTCGCAAGGGTCTCCGCGAGCCTGCAGACCTTGTGGCGGGCATCGCGCGTTGATGTGGCGGGAGGGAAAGAGGGGGAGGAATTTTGAATGAATTACCAGCGTTGGGAGAGGTAGAGTGAGCTCGAGAGGAGACGATGGTTTTGGGTGGTTCGGATCCTGGTCTGCCTGCTAATATGAATGGCGGCGAGGCGCTCGTGTTATAGTCCAATATTATGCCACGTGCGAACCGTGTGCAACTTTGGGCGGGGCACACTGTTCTCTGCACAGCCTACAATGTTTCGGACTGGGCCCTCACTGGTGTGTTTGCAGTAACTTTGCCAAATAGTCCTCAAAGTTAATGATATTGTAAAGTGCAGGTAGGAAGAGGCAATAGTACGCCAAACTTGTAGCATCTGGTCCGAGCTCTGAGCTACTTCCTTGAAGTCTGACTCCGACGCTTATGTGTCTCCGCCATAGCGTAGAAGACCGCAGAATATCAAGTATAATATCAGCAGCCGGTGCGCGGCAGGTAATACAAGCACAAAGGTGAGCACTGATTCAAGGCGTCTACTTACAACATACCCTTAGTGTGTATACACAGTTGCCACCCCTTTCAACGCCTCTGCACAAAGTATGATGCACATGGAGAACACAGAAACTGCTGTAGTTTGCAAAGAACAATCTGATACATACCACCCGCTCTTCTCTTCTCCGGGAGCCGATGTTGTTTTAGGAGCCCGAGACGGTGTCCTTTTCCGGGTACACTCATTCACCTTGAGGACGACATCAGGCTGGTTCCGCGCGATGTTCTCGCTTCCACAGAAGAGCGAATCTGAGCAACCAGTCGTTATTTATATGGACGAAGATTCCGCGGTGTTGGAGGCTCTTTTGCGCTGTGTTTGTGGTCTAGCCATTCCAAGGATGGACTCCTACGATCTGCTGGAGCCTCTCCTTTACGCTGCAGAAAAGTACGAAATGCCTGGTCCTCTTTCCATTGCTCGTGCTCTATCGATGACCCCACCTCTGCTCTCCTCGCCCCTCCGCTTGTTTGCAATGGCGTGTAGATATGGATGGGAAGACGTAGCGAAACTAGCCTCCACGTCGTCTCTCTCACTCGATATCCATAGTCCAGAACATCGCACAGTGCTCCAGAAGTTGACTTCAGTTCCGCTGTTGAATCTGTTCGAGTTTCACCGGAATAGGCGCGAACTGCTCAGAAAGCGACTCAACGAAGCGCCGTTCGTAGACGATGGCGGAGGAGCGTCGTGTTCACACTGTGGTTCGGCCGTCGACTATCATACGTGGCGAGAGTTGAAATACGTGATGGTCTTGACTATGGATTCCCGGCCGCTTGGCGACACAATATGCGACCCTGGCCTCACAGAATGGCCCGAGGCACAAGCATGTTGGGACGCGCGCTGTGTGACTTGTTCCCGTGTGCTGTATGACAAGAAAGAAACACTTCGCGCAATACGGGACTGCATCGACCAGCTACCCATAGTCATAGAGTGAGTTGTGTTTCGTGACATTCAGATGTCAAGGGTGAATGACCGCTGATAACGAACATCCAGCACTACCTGTCTGCGGGAGGTAAAGCAGTTGCCAGAACCTCCACAGGCCTCATCCCTATAACGATGACGAAGTTCGGTCGTCCGTGCCCATGCAATGTATCTCTCGCGCTTTGCTATACTCATCTGTAATAATAGTGTATTTCACGAAACACGGACCCGGTCTTGAACTCTGCGACCTTACATTCCTGTCCGTTTGGTACCACCCAGTGTATCGTCCCACGTATAGGCTACACTGACAGATCCACTGGATTATATGAGAGCTTTTCATCTCTTTGTCATTCTGTGTTACATGACATTTGAGTTTCTCCGCTCAATACTTGACGTTTAACGTTCAACTCCAATCATCATAAGTTTCAAGATTTCCGCCCACCTGTACGGCGATAATATTTTCCTTAGTTCATACAAACCGCTATCAAGCACATTCCTATGACTCTCAATAAGCAAGTCGGCCAAGTTTGAAGTGGATCATATGTATTCGGCCTACGATATCTTATAATTTAGTGAAACCGGTGTCGCAGGACCGTCTGACGAGCGTAATCTATGTCAGCCTTTGGACCTTTGTATGCTGCTGATATGACCCAAAAAAGTGCATCGCTCGCAGACTGTTTTTCATTCTCTTGCTCCTAAAGGCTTGGGGTCAGACTTGAATAACTATCTCATGCATATCATAACATTGTTCAATATAACAGGCTACACAAAGGAAAGGTCCGACGCTTCTGAAGAGCCAGTCAGCCATGCAAGGCAGCGAGAGTTGAGCATATCCCCTCAGATCCTAAACATAGTTATGTGCTTTGGGGGAGTTTGCTTCATAAATTGGACTCGGAACTTGGATAGCATACGACTCTAGGTTGGCCGGGCTCTATGTTTCAGGCACCGTGGCGAAGAACAGTCGTCAGCATAGTATTAACACGGCTGCTAGTAGTTAATGTAAAAGAATAATGCCCACCTGCTGATTATGTGGGATGTCACGGGGAGTCTGCTTTTCTTGGGGAGCTCGGCTTGCGCGAGATCTTCTACAGCGCACATTGCAGCAAACCAAGATCAGAAGAATTAGCAATGCCCCTGAATACGAGATCGATATCAGATGCTTGACAGTTTTGATATTCTCTGTTCCACCTACAACCGCCAACACTTGCACCAAAAACCATTCCGCCGGTAACATGGTCATCTCCATCAGAAGCACAAGGTTCGTTGGGTCTGGGATCAAGATGAGCGGGGCTAATACATTCCGCGTATTCGAAGAAAACTTACTGGTCGGAGCAACCTGTACCCTCCCACGAATCGGGGGGTTGGGCTGCTATCGCCGCGTGTACCTTCACCGAGTAGTGAGACACTACGAGGGTTAAAAAGTAGCGCAGAGCGGCTGAAGAGGTCATCGGCATCCTGGTAGTGAGAGATAGTGGAACTTCGAAGTTTATCTCTGTCATTCTTATAAGAGTTCATTAGCTGGAAAAGGCCATAACACTCGACGGAGCCCCTTTCTGCGCTGGGCTCGGGCCTGAAGCTTCATGGACAACACCATCTATTATGGAAAGCCACAAATACCTGCTATTTGGCCCTGTAACATAATCTTGACCAGCCTTTGTATGCCTCACAAACGGTCGCCATGACTCTTGAATCTTGATGTACGAGTATCCTCCGAGGCGCAATCAGGGCTATTGATCAACATTACGTAGGTCGGACTCACAAAGAGTTGGCTAGGTGCACATACAGCAGGACCAAAGAGCAGGCCTTCTTCAGTGGTATCATTGTTTCAATTGAAACAAGGACCCCAGTGAAGGGGGCACCCCTAGCCCCCTGAGTGACAGTATCACATTTACAGAGTCAAAGACTCTTTTTCTCAGACCACATGCCACATTTGTGCACAGTTTAAGGTATGGGGCTTACCTGTAAATCATCGTGCCATTATTGACAGCACCGGAGCACTCTTGAATTGGCCGGGAACACAGGTCAATTAGATGGGCGATGCTACTGAACATCGGAGCGTACGCGCTGTGCAGCCTATAGATATCAACCGTGATGACGAAATAATCCACACTAGACGTGATAAAAACGTACGAATGTAAACCACTGGAGCATACTACAAGTTTCATGTCCGAACATTAACCAGCCTTTCCAAAGAGTATCCACCAGCAATTTGAAACTCTCCAGTACCGCTGCTCAACATCTTACCACCCTGCTTTGTGAGCCTGCCCTGAGCACGGACCACCTTCTCCATACGTTTCTCAGCATCTCCAACATCGTAGTCCTCCGCTTTGTCCTTGTTCTTGCCGCCTCCTCTACTCGGCTGACTAGCTCTATGTGGCTGAGCGGTGTCCTTCCGTTTGTTGCCCTTCGCTTGAGCCTTCGCGCCTGCCCCTTTCATATTCGAGGGGGCATCGCGCAGTGCAAAGGCTTTGGCCAAGTGTCCTAAATGAAGATTGCGGACATGGAACAGATGCTTCTCGTCCGAAGGGTGCGTTGCGTATGCTCGCACATGAGAAAGGAATGCTTTACGAGCAAATTCGGCGTTCTGTGAAAGTATGACATGTAAGCGAGCTATATATCACAACATTATTGAAGTCAAGAGCGTACCTCGCTATTGCGCAGCACCCATCGTTCGAACGACAGCTGGACTTCTGTCGCCCGAGCTTCGAAATCGCTGCCTTTGCCTCCAAACCCTTTCCGAAGTACACTATCCATACCAATAGGTTCCAACGTCACTTTCTCGCTTTGGGCATCATCACCTTGCATTTTCCCCTGGACCCAGTTCACCCAGTCGGACTCACTTGGTGAGACAAAGCTCCATGCTTCACCACCTTTCCCTGCTCGCGCAGTCCGACCGACACGATGTACGTATTCAGTAGCTCCGCCTTCGGTGGGGAGATCGTATTGGATGACTGCACGGACGAGGGGAAGGTCCAAACCTCGAGACGCTACGGATGTGCACAGGAGCACTGATGCAGTAGATGACGAGGCAGATTTTCCAGACGGCACTGCGGCGAAACCCCGCAGAGATGCTTGCCGAGTTTGTAATGGTAGTGAACCGTGAAGGCGGAAGATAGCAGTTTCTGGCAGTAGAGGAGTCCTAGCTTCGTATGCTTTAGAACCATTAGCCTTGGCCGATTTCTGAGAATTGAGATTATCGCCATCGGCCTCGCCTGCACCTTCGCCTTCGGACTCGGATTCTGAGTCATTTTCAGCATCGTCCTCCATGGTCGTGCCACCCAGTAGATTCCAATGGAAATCCACAGAATCGGTGCAGCTCAAGAACACAATGACCTTCGTTGTCCGTTTGCCTTGGCTCTGCGCAATAAGACTTCGAAGAAGTGCGATCAAGGTGACTAGTCGAAGTTTTAAAGGAACAAGCACGAATTTCTGTGCGAGTTGTGAAGGGGGAGTGAACTTCATATTGCCAGCTACGACTTCAGCCATAACATCCGCATGAGGCTTCGATGGATCGGCAGCCTTCAGAGTTTCTTCATTGTGAGTAGCCTTGATGACGATTGGATGTACCAACGTGGTCCCCGCCAGCTTCTGTACGTCCTCTCTGATAGTCGCGGAACAAAGAACCGACCTTCTCCGCTTCTCCCAGTCCCAACCACCTACTTCCATGCTTTTCCCTTCCTCTACAGCCAGCTTTGCCAACTTCCTCCGTCCGTCCAATCCTTTGATGATACCAGTAATCGTCTCCTCAAACCCAAGTTCCATCAAGCGATCGGCCTCGTCGAGCACGAGCCATCTGCACTTACCGACGTTGAAGGAAGCAGTGTTCTGGAGATGATCCAGAAGACGACCAGGAGTGGCTACAAGGATCGGGAGACCTTTCCGGAGACGAGCTTTCTCATGAGTTTTTGTGGCACCACCAGTTAGTAAACCAGACACAAGCCAGCGAGTCAATCGAGGGCCCGATGAAGGATCATCTGGGGATTCATCTGGTGGTCGGAGTCGGAGGGTGAGTAATGCTTCTAGGACGTCAGAGATTTGCTTCGCAAGTTCCCGTGTTGGAACAATAATGATAGCAAGCGTGCCAATAGAGCGGTCTATATAAGACTGGGTACTCAGAGGGAGGAGATCCTGGATGATTGGAAGGAGGAAAGAAAGGGTCTTTCCCGACCCTGTCTGAGACTGAATGAAGACGTCTCTTGAAGATGTATCCTCAGCAAGATTAGAGAGGAGCGCTGGAAGCGCTGCTCTTTGAATAGATGTGGGGTTCGCGATGTTCATTTTGGAATTGAGGTGGTTGATGATAAGAGGATCGAGGCCCAAGCCTGCAAATGTCGACGAATCGCCCAATGGTGCATTACTAGGCCGGCCTAAAATCTTCACAGAGTTTGTAGAGGCAGGCTGATCAAATTTTGGATTGGAAGAGAACAAGGAAGATATGATTTGTGTTGATGAACGGCCAGCAGGTCGTTCTGCGTAGTCAGCGGGGCCTTTAGTCTGAAAGTCCTGGCGGGCTTTCTTGGTTGGCCTCTCTATTGAATTATGACTGGGCTCAGTGGATCTCGATTCGTCCGGTCTATCCTTGCGTTTTGCTGCGCGGTTGGCCTTCACACTGCAGGTTTGCGCTCAGCACTACAAAAGCGAAGATATAACGAGGATTTATCACTAACCGATCGGTCCATCTTCCGCCTTTTCTCCCAGGTACATGCTTTTGCGAGCCTGACTCTACTTCAGTCACCAAGTTCAGCACCAAATCATCGTCCATAGGATCACAGTGGTAAGTGGCAGAAAGCGTAGTAGCAATCGACGCCGAGAAGTTTGCAGAAACCTGTGATCTAATCTAATCTAGACGCCCGAATAGCATTTACATAATACGGGGAAATAAGATCAGTGGAAGACCGTCAGCATGCACTGCGAGTGTGCGACCTTCCGTGGGGGCCATGGTTCAATCTGTGGAAAACCATCTTGTGCTCTCCGACACTCTTGTATACACTGCACCCACAAGCTAGACGAGAACTTTGGCAAAATATCAAGCTTGGGAGTCCCACGGCTTACTTCATTCAAGTTGTTTGAGCTGTCTGTAAGAGACTCCAGACCTGGTCCCGAATCTTGAAAGGGTTCCGCCTAGGTCTCGTCGTTTTCCACATGTCTCCAAATCCCTCTAAAATGTCTATGTCGGAGGGTGAAAACCAGAGAGCAAATACTGAACTCTCTGAGAAGACAGATGTGTCTATTCTCACACCACAATTCAAGGATGGCGACAAGGGTGCCTCTGAGGACAAATTTGCTGTCCAGTTGCAACCTGAGGATGATCCGAAGGGCCTTCCTTCCCTCAGGAAGTGGATCATTGTGCTCGTAGTCTGTTCGGGTGCTCTATGCGCTACCTGTGCATCGTCCGTTGTGAGTCATGCGCTAGCATTCGTTGTTGCTGGAGGTTCTGATTTTTTGACCGTAGGCGGGCTTTGCTGAAGCTGGTGTGAGTCGAGATCTACATGCTAGTGAAGAGGTCGCCATCCTCGGAATCAGCCTTTATGTGCTGGGTTTAGGTTAGTGCCCGTGTTCCATCCCGGCCTGAGCCCTTCCATGATGTATTTTTCTGCAGGTATTGGGCCATTACTCGTAGGTCCGTTATCCGAAGTATATGGACGCAGCCCAATCTATCGCGTATCATACTTCCTCTTTTTCATCTTCTCATTTCCTGTTGCCTTTGCTCCACATATCGGTAAGTCTGCAATATGAAATATTTTGTAAAGAAATTCACTCATACTGAAGGTGTAGCCGTCTATCTGATATTCCGCTTCATCACTGGATTCTCTGGCTCGGCATTTCTTAGCGTGGCAGGTGGCAGCGTTAGCGATTTGTTTGATAACGCAAAAGTTGCAACGCATGTAATTCTCTATGTCTCAAACCTTTTGCTTATAACGCATTTCTAGACCTATGGCAGTGTATACCATTTCACCTTTCATAGGCCCCGTTGTGGGACCATTGATTAGCGGGTAAGAATCTTTCCGCAACATCACCCTTATACTATTGAGAGTCATGCATGAACCTCGCAGATTCATTAATCAAGTGTGCAGCCTCCATTTCATCCTGTAGCCGGTTTCTCACCTTATCCTTCTAGAATACGACCTGGCGATGGACGTATCGAGTTATGATAATCTGGATCTTTGTGGAGTTTCTGCTAATCCTTCTAGTGAGTTACTCCCATATTTCTGTACTCATCACACTAACTGGACTGCCAGCTAGTACCTGAGACTTATGCGCCTGCCATACTCAAACATAAAGCTGCTAAGTTAGTCTATTGCTATCAACGAGATCGACCATAGCTAATCCGTAGCTTCAGACTCCGAAAATCCACTGGAGACTCGCGATATTGGGCACCCCTGGAGAAAGAAGACCGTAGCCTTGTCTATGCCACTATCATGAGTTGTTACATACCATTCAGTAAGTCCTTGATTTACATGTACGTCACCTTACTTAACCATGGGCAGAATTGATGATATCTGAACCCATGGCCCTTCTCCTCAACATATGGCAAGTATGGAATCAGAGATAGTTTGAGAAAGCACGCTCATATCATCGTTAGGAGTGCCCTTATTTTAGGGATCCAATATCTTACATTCCAGGCATTCCCTATCATATTTGAGGACGGCCACGGCTTCTCAGTACAGGACACTGGAATGTCGTTCATTGGAATGGGGCTTGGTCTGTTCCTTGGGTTGGCTTCGGTACCGATCTTCAACGGGTGAATATTTACCTTTCTTTCATCGAAGATTACACGTCGAAACTTAACGTTTATTTCTCAGCTATCAAAGACGACAAATAAAGAAATTCAACGGGAGCCCCCCACCCGAAACTCGTCTCGTCCCTGGCCAAGTCGGCGCAGTCCTCATGCCTATCAGTCTCTTCTGGCTTGCATTCACGACCTATCCTCATGTCCACTGGATTGTACCCATCATCGCGTCAGTTCCTTTTGGAACAGGCATCATGCTCGCCTATACGTCTGTATTCACCTACCTCGTCACTGCTTATCGACCAGTTGCAGCCTCAGCCATGGCTTCCAATACGTTCGTGCGTACCTCTACAGCTTCTGCGTTCCCACTATTCGCAGGGGCAATGTACGATACTTTGGGCACTGTCGGTGCCACAGCGTTGTTGGCGGGTTTGACTGCGCTTGCAGCGCCGTTACCGTGAGTGTCTGGTAGAACTCAAAAGTAATATCTAGCTCATTTCTTATAGGTTCATCTTTTATCGAATCGGTGCTCGACTGAGAGCACGGTCTCGTTTTTCGTCATGATACATGCTCTAGTACTGAAACATCGATGTCGGCATCCCTAATTCTAGGGTATGATTGTAAGAGGCGTAGAAATAGAGAAACTGTGTATTATTTAAATTAGACCAATGGCGCTCTTTTAATTGAGAGCCGCGCTTCACAGCCGCATCGCTTTCTTCTAACCATGTTACCAGCACCTGCCTCGTACCATGCCAAGCGAGAATTCCATCTTAGGTCTCAACGCAGGACGAGAGACATTCTTTTGAGCAGGGCTCGGGTAACAAACTTGGGCTTGGTTCTACTCATCAGCTTCGCTGCGCTGTCCTTCCTCTTCAATCTCGGATACTACTTCTCATATGGGGCTGGCTCATATTCACTACCACACCTGCATGACACCTCGCCCGAGGCAATTTTGGCAACCATAGAACGTAGCAAGACGTTGTCTTCAATAAACCATCTCGTAATTGTACCGGGACACGCCATTTGGAAGGGGACGCATCCGGAGCGCGGGTTAGATGAGGACAACTGGATTCTTGAGCCATATCAGAGAGGCGGAGGTCGGGTCGCTGCATTCTATGGTCACATAGTACGGGGGTACGTGTAATGATATGCGCAAGAGTTGCAAGAGGATTGACATGTGTCCGGCAGAGCAGACATTGCACTAAATGACGAACACGCTCTCCTCGTTTTCAGTGGGTGAGTGCCTCGAAGGAGTCGTGTTTATGATAAATACTATAGTTGTCTGATGTTGATATAACCCTACAGTGGACAAACCCGCAAAACGTCGACGACAACCGAGGCTGAGTCGTACATGCGTCTCGCACTCAGCATGGGTTTGCTTCCTTCTTCGGAGCAGGAATACTTCCTCCGCGCAACAACTGAAGACTACGCACTCGACTCATTCCAAAACCTTCTCTTCTCGATCGCACGTTTCCACGAATACACCGGTCACTACCCGAGTCGAATCACCGTGGTGGGATACGAGATGAAGAGACAGCGGTTTACCGAATTGCATCGTGCCGCGTTGCGTTGGCCGCTGAGCAAGTTCAAGTATATAGGGATCGATGCCGAGGGGGAGGTCGCTAAAGCTCGTGAAGGAGAGGTCAGTGCTTTCAGATCGTGAGACATTGACTGCTTTTGCTGATAGGACCTGCAGAGACAAAATGGGTACATACCGTATTCTCTGGATAGTTATGGTTGTCATGACCCTCTCCTGTCCAAAAGGCGATCGCGCAACTCATTCCTGCGATTCCATTCATACTTCACATCATCCTCGGAACTACAAGACCTATTTAACTGGTGTCCGGGACCTGAGGAGGGCGGACAGACAGCTATATATGACCGCCCGCTTCCCTGGGACCGCCTGTATTGAAATGTTTTGCTATCAGTGTTCTTGATGAACAAGGGACTTCTGTGTTTTATGTTGTTATTGTATCGCGGATACTAATTTCTCGGATATGTAGTGACACAAGTAGATAAACATCATACTTAAATCATGCTTGCCCTATTCAACGGGTAGTATTCCTCATATTTCTACTCTGTCGACAGACCTAGAGGCTACCAAGGAATCTATCTAGGGCACGTCGAGATGACCCACCTTCAGCCCAAACTGCCTCGAACGCTCGCTGAAGTTCGACTGCCTTTGCACGCTTCTTAGCACCATCCTCTCCAAACGCCTTCTCAAGTATACCCTGTGCTTCCTCGCGAACAGCTTCAATAGTGCCCGTACACGCTTTGCCCGTCCTGTAAATCGGTTTAGAGCCCAGTTCGCCCGTACGAACCTCTAGCAACTCGTATGCAGCCCCGAGATTGTCAGTCAAATGGACAGTGTGTTGAGGTTGGTCCCCTCGGTAGGGCCAGCAGATCCTGATGGGAGAAATAGGCAACTTATTGTCAACAGGTTTTCAACATATGAAGAAAACTATGCACATTGGGATACCGAAACTCAAGGATTCCATGATACTATTGAAGCCACAATGTGTGACAAACCAACCTGTCGCCTTCAGGCATGACGTGAATTAAGTTGTCGTTCGTATTTGCATGGAATAGACGTACAGGGTGTGCTAAAATTGTTTGCTGGGGAGACCACGGGGAGAGCAATCCTAAGCCAGAGGCTTTGACTTTCTCTTTGATCGGATCAGGTATTTTTGCAAAGGGGGATCCATGACTCAAGATCTGCCAATGTTGTGATATGTTACATCGGTCACTGTCGAAACTGAACTATCCAACTTACGAAAGGTATATTCTTCTCGACCAAGACGTCCAAGAATGTCCAAATCTTCTCAGGTTGCATTGACCAGTATACCGAGCCAAAGGAAATCTTGAAATTTATCCATCAGCTCACGTCG
The DNA here is from genome assembly GCA_001913855.2 of Hermanssonia centrifuga. Taxonomy (NCBI): domain Eukaryota; kingdom Fungi; phylum Basidiomycota; class Agaricomycetes; order Polyporales; family Meruliaceae; genus Hermanssonia; species Hermanssonia centrifuga. Next base: position 46,993 of record MLYV02000690.1, on the reverse strand, counting down.
CAAGACTTCACGCAGAACCGGGCAAATTACGTAGATCAAGGACTGTTTGCCATGCGTCTTCAAAGTTTGTTCCATGAACTCATCGATTTCTCCCGAACTTGCTGACTGCTTCTTTTCGTTTAAAGCAGCATTTTCCCCGGGAGGAGGCAGCATAGGTCCTACAGTGTACACTTTTCGAGAAGTCTCCGCGAACCATGCTTGAAAAGCTTCAAGGACTTCGGTTGGCTCGAAACAATCGGGAGTCGCTACAAGGATGCCATCGCATCCATTGACTAGCCTAGCAGGGAGACAGCGTATGATCATCATCAGCCTGAATAATTGCTTCCAACATAGTAAGACACATACTCTATAGCAGCCAAATGGAATGGGCCGACCATGTGTCCTTTAATAACCGTCTGATAGACTTCAGTAATGAGGCAGCGATGCTCAGAGAATAACGCACCTCCTGCGGATGAGATTCGTAATCATACATGGGTGGCATACCAGGGACACGGATCACATCGCCTTTCACGCTGCAGAACAACTAGGTGATACGTTTAGTTGTTCAATTCGTATGAAAGTGGTATATCAAATTGAATTTTACCTCTCCAGTGATTTCTGGCAGCGATTTGCCTGTACGCACTGCCTCTGCCTCTAATCTAACACGTAGACTTCCACCGTCTTGATTATGGCCCGCAGGACCAAATAAAGTGTACCCGGCGGTAGCGGAGCAAGAGACCCAGCAAATGACCTGAACTGGCTTCTGACTCAGCTTGCGAACGACGTAGAGCGTGCCATCCGCAAAGACCTGAGAGGAAGCGGGATCAATAACCCCTTTGCACAAGAAAATTGTTGTTCTACCTACATCTATAATAACTGCACCAGGGATAGGAGCAGCTGGGAACAACATCCCAGACTTGGCGCATGTCAGAGGCTCTTCTTTAACGAGTGTTTTGTATGCATCAGAGAATGAGGCGGTCAGTGACGGGATATCCATTGGTTTCGTTTCATCAGTAACAAGTGCGATGACCCTGTGGTTTCAGGTTGTACTGCCACTTTCTTCAGCCATGTAGACAGAAAGCATTACCTGAGTCGCAATTTGAGAGAGCCTTCCTCCAAGGTAAAGTTTCGAGCTATCTCATGCTCTACGCGTTCGAAGACGGGACGAGTAGTGAATAAAGTGACGATAGTCTGAGGATCAGACTTCACAATCCTGGCTGCTAAAGTACAGAGAGGTCTGGTATGCCCTGCATCTTTTTGTCAGTACGACATGGTGAAGTCACTAACATGATAGTGGCTCACCCCATGCTTGGAATGCGGCCAGAAGAAGATGACGGTTTGGTTGTCTGGCGACAGCTGTCTGGCTCATTGCAGACGTCTTTACTACGTCTTTACTACTATATTGCTGAGTGATTGAAATGCTTACGGATTGAAAGGGATTTCTCTGGCGTGGGATTTGATTCCGAGTCTGTCCACGACTAACAAACGTTATCATTTGTGATGGCGGTACTGCATTGATGCGGTGACTGGTACACCCCGGCCTCTGTGGGAGGCATGATAGCAGGTCCTTAACTCGGAAAACAGTTGAAAACAAAGTACTAGTGTTGGCGTAAAGAGAAGAGTCGAAAGTGCCGCGGCTGATCTCCTTCAATGCAGAGTAGCGAGGGGATCGAACCTGCGCTGCGTTGCGACGGTTGCGTGACCGCGGGCAGCCGCGGGGCGCCCATTTGGCATGTACTTTTTCTCTCTAAACAATTGTCTCAATATCTGAGCTAATGGAAGGAATTTCACGATCCTTGGCTTCAGTAAGCCGTTTACCTGGACGTATCTACCCCGGGTAGAGCCAGAAAGTTAACTTGTACGCAAGGAAAATTAGGCTAGTGAAAATACATAGCGAAAACAACAGGTCTAGTAGTACTAGTGTCTGACGATTCATGGCAGACCACCAACTGGTACTGTAACACCTTTGAATCGGAATCCCTTCAGGATGTGTCTTACAATGAATAACGACTCAATACGCGACTCTAGTGGTACTAGGTAGAACCAGTTTCAGGTGCCGTAAGGGCATCAAGGCATTTATTAAGGGCAAGTCGAGATGACCCTCCTTCAGCCCATACCGCCTCGAAAGCTCCCTGGAGTTCAACCGCCTTTGCACGCTTCTTTGCACCATCCTCTCCAAATGCCTTACCGAGAATATCCTGTACTTCATTACGAAGGGCTTCAATAGCGCCTGTACATGCCTTACCGGTCCTATAGATGGGTTTGGAACCCAGTTCGCCGGTACGAACCTCGAGTAGCTCGTATGCGACTCCGAGGTTGTCAGTCAGGTGGATTGCATTCTGAGGCTGGTCGGCTTGGTAGGGCCAACAGATCCTGAGGGAAAACAAAACTTGAGTGTTGACACACTTTCAGATGTACGAAGCAACTACGCACATTGGGATACCGAAACTCAAGGATTCCATGATGCTATTGAAGCCACAATGTGTGACGAACCAGCCTGTCACCTTCGAGAATGATATCAATGGAGTTGTCATCATCGTTATGATCAGTAGGATAGACCTACAGGGTGCGCTAAGATCGTTTGTTGGGGTGACCATGGGGAGAACAATCCTAAACCGGAGGCTTTTACTTTCTCTGTGACCGCATCCGGTATTTGTGCGAAAGGAGACCCATGACTCATGATCTGCTCGAGTTATGCGTTATATGCTACAAACCAAGATTGAATCTAAGGTTTGCGACTTACGAAAGGGACATCCTTCTCAAGCAAGACGTCTAAGAATGCCCATAGCTTCTCAGCTTGCACTGGCCAGAACACGGAGCCGAAAGAAATCTTGAGGGCATTTATCAACAAAACCAAAGCTTAATATAGAGTTGGTTAACTTACATAGACCAAGGATTGTTTTCCATGCGTCTTCAAAGTTTGCCCCATGAACTCATCAATTTCTTCGGGATTTGCAGATTGCTTTTTCTCGTTCACAGTGGCATTCTTCCCGGAAGGAGGGAGCATAGGCCCTACTGTGTAGACCTCTCGCGAAGTCTCTGCAAACCATGTGCGTAAAGCGGCAAGACTTTCGGTCGACTCGAAACAATCGGGAGTCGCTACAAGGATGCCATCGCATCCATTGACTAGCCTAGTAAAGAGATAACGTATGACTCGTTCATCAGCCTGAGAAGAATGCTAAGAAAATAAGATTTGAGCGTACTCTACAGCAGCCAAAGAAAATAGGCCAAACATGGGTCCTTTAATAAACATCTGTGGGGAAGGAAGGAATCTCAGTAACGAGGGAGGGTTGATCGAAAGGTAGCACACCTCCTGAGGGGATAATTCATAGTCATACATCGGTGGCATTCCAGGTACGCGAATCACATCGCCTTTTACACTGCAGAACAACTGGTGACACATTTCACGGGTCGTCAGTCGATACTATCCGGATATCCTGTTGAATTTTACCTCTTCGGCGACTTCTGAGAGTGGTTTTCCTGTACGTTCCGCTTGTTCCTCTAGTCTGATACGCAGACCCCCGCTGCCCTTGGCACAACCAGCGGGACCAAATAAGGAGTATCCGGCAGCGGCAGAGCAAGAGACCCAGCAGATGACTTTGACGGACTTCTTGCTCAGCTTGCGAACACTGTGAAGCATCACTTCCGCAAACACCTGGAAAGGAAACACGAATTGATAGAGCGCGTGGCAAGGAGGTAAACAATGGGCTTCTCACATCTACTATAGCCCCATCAGGACTAGGTACAGCAGGGAACACTACCCCAGACTTGGCACATGTCAAAGGCTCCTCATTAACGAGGATTTCGTACGCAACAGCAAATGAGGCATCGAGCGATAGAATATTCAACGGATTTATCTCATCAGCTACAAGTGCGATGACCCTGGTACTACAACTTAGGCTTGTTCACTTCATGTAGAAACGGAGGACTTACCTGACTCGCGCTCTGAGATCGCCTTCCTCAGGAGTAAAGTTTCTGGATATCTCGTCTTCAACGCGCTCGAAGAATATGCGAGTAGTGAATAAAGTGACGATAGTAGGACAAGATTTCACGATCCTAGCTGCTAAATTACAGATAGGTCTGGTGTGTCCTACATTCTTTCGTCAGTACCTGGTTGGGAAAATCCTGGTAGTGATGCATTGATAGCTCACCCCACGCCTGGTATGTGGCTAGTAGAAGATGACGGTTTGGAGACTGGCTCATTTTAGATGGCTTTGGGGAACAAATGGGGGAAAAAAATGATAGGTGACAGGGGCTTTGCAGCTCTTAATAACACGCGGACGCCAGCGTCAGATATCAAGTTGAATTCAACTAACGAAGTTGTCATCAGTAGCTGCAAAGGCACAGCGATGGGAAAGTACTTCCCGTGGTATAGACAGAAACGTGATGGCAGCTGATGGCAGTGAACCTGATGTAGTACTAGTAGCACTCAGGATCTGCGATGCCATCTCCCGGGGTTTTCATGTAGCCGTGCTATAGCTGCTATAGCAGGCCTCTATAGCGTTTGATTATCAGCGTCTTTACCGATCACAAGGTACTTACTTTTGGTGAACAGCAATGAACAGCCTGGGAACAAGTCTTTGGTAGTGGTCGCGCCGTCATTGAAATGGTTTATGCTAGCGAAATAGCTCCCGATTCGGATAACAATCAGGAAATGCAATATCGCTCATAAGACTTGGGCGCGATTTATCGACTTACACCGCTGGAGGTTGGGCCGCTCCGCATAATGCTTTGTGAAGATGATTACAAGAGATTCATTGTTTGGGCAATATCGTCATGTTCACTGGTCATTGTTAGATCATGAAGTTGTTGCGATGCACTAGTTGGGCGTACCTTTAGTTCAGGGACGGGCCATGTTCGCGCGCTGCCCTATCAGTCGCCTGTCTCCACGACTCGATGGCGCGTGCGGCAATCGTATCGTGATCAATATCTATAGCGGTATTGCACATGCACTGCTATGCTACTACCTACATCTGGAGAATACCGAGGAATTCGTCTAAGGCAAGGCGAGATGAGCCCCCTTTGTCCCAAACGTTCTCGAAAGCAGCTTGAAGCTCAACCGCTTTCGCACGTTTCTTTGCACCATCTTCCCCGAACGCGTTGTCCAATACACGGTGCGCTTCCTTCCGAGCCGCTTCAATAGTTCCAGTATGCACCTTCCCAGTCCTGTATATAGGCTTCAATCCCTCGGTATTGCGAACCTCCATCAGTTCATATGCAACTCCAAGGTTTTCGGTCAAATGGATACTATTTTGTGGTTGGTCGGCTTGATATGGCCAGCATATCCTGGATTAGATTAATACACCTGTGAGTGTGATATTGAAAATAAGATAAGATAAAACGCCTACATAGGGACACCAAAGCTCAAGGACTCCATGATACTGTTGAAACCGCAATGTGTGACAAACCAACCTGTGACCTAACAAGGCCAAGACAATTAACGATGCCGTATATGTGTGCAAAGTAGACGAACGTACAGAGTGAGCCAAGATTGCCTGCTGCGGAGACCAGGGTGACAGGAGCCCTAGGCCTGAGGCCTTGACTTTCTCTTTTACTGAATCAGGTACTTGTGCAACAGGAGACCCATGGCTCATGATCTGTTGTCGTACATTATACCGGGTGCTGGTATTCAGGTCGGAATTTGCCACTTACGAAAGGTATGCTCTTCTCTATCAGAACATCCAGGAGCGTCCATATCACCTCTGGTTCAACAGACCAGAACACTGACCCAAATGAAACCTTCATAAACACGATCAGCGACGCGGAAGATTGAGTTAGAGTTAGAAGACTTGCATAGACCAAGGATTGTTCACCGTATGCCTTCAGAGTCCGTTCGAGGAACTCATCAATCTCTCCCGAATTTGCTGACTGCTTCTTCTCATTGATAACGGCATTTTTACCGGAAGGGGGAAGCATAGGCCCAACGGTGTAAACCTCTCGTGAAGTTTCAGCGAACCATTTGCGTAAAGCGTCGAGGGACTCGGCTGATTCGAAGTAATCAGGAGTAGCTACAAGGACACCATCGCAGCCATTGAGTAGCCTAAGATCAGGTTTGATCAGAACAGTAGCAGTGAGAGCATAGAACACTTATAGATAACAACGTACTCGACCGCACCCAGAAAGAATGGCCCTGTAATTGGCCCCTTCATGAACATCTGAACGGAAACGGACCTCAGCAGACAAACATAAACGAACAACAGAGAGCACACCTTCTGAGGATGCAATTCGTGGTCATACATTGCTGGCATCCCCGGAACACGGATTAAATCACCTTTCACGGTCGTGAAAAACTGAGTGACGGGACTTAAATAAGAGGAGCTTGGGTAGTATGCGATATATCTTACCTCCTCGGCGACCTCTGGAAGTGGCTTTCCGGTACGCGCAGCCTCTTCTTCTAATCCGAGACGTACACTATTACCCTTGCTAGGACCTGCAGGACCAAATAAGGTGTATATGGCTGCGGCACTGCATGAGACCCAGCAATACACCTTCACAGGCTTCTTGCTCAACTTCCGAACATTGTGCAGCATCAATTCTGCAAAAATCTGACGAGGAAACATAAGCCGTAAATTACTCAACACCGGGAAATGTTTTCCTTACGTCTAAGATGGCCGCATCAGGGCTTGGAATGATTGGGAACTGTACTCCGGACTTAGCACATGTCAAAGGCTCCTCATTAACAAGTGTTGCGTATGCATCAGCGAATGAGGCGTTGAGTGATAGGATGTCCATTGGATCATCCTCATTTGTAACAAGGGCGATGACTCTAGAAAGATATGTTACAATTGGATCCTTGCAATTGCAGGAGTACGTGTTACCTAATTCGGGACTTGAGGAGACTCTCCTCAGGGTCAAAGTTTCGGGCCAACTCGTTCTCCACGCGATCGAAATATGGACGAGTAGTGAATAGAGTGATGAGGGTAGGTCGAGATTTCACAATCCTAGCGGCTAAAGTGCACAAAGGTCTGGTGTGCCCTTCACATCCTGGTCAGTTCCACGTGGAAAAGTGATACAAGGAATGGCTTACCCCATGCCTGGTAAGCTGCTAGAAGAAGATGACCACTGGGCTGTTCGAGGTGAGAGTAGGTCATTTCGGTTGCTGCGAAACTAAGTATCAGCGACCAGAGCTCACCGGCTTTTATGGATGTAGGCCCCAGCGTCAGTGCATTTGACTGCGAAGGACTATCTTCTGACGGAGTGAAAAAGGAACAAGCGTGCTTCTTACGAGATGTAGAGTCGCTTCCTTCGTATTTCGATACTACAACGGTACTCAGGCTTATTCAGAATCTCTCAAGGACATTCGCGGCCTACATGTGGTTGTTAGAATGTATACGAGACGTTCTTCATCGTGAAACTTACGTGTCGCCACTGCGTTGCATTGCAGCCTCTTGATGTGGCGGGCTTTCTGGTACGAGATATATTACGTTGATTTTAAATTGAAGCATTGTGAATGTGCCTTGTGTTGGACGTTTCTGATGATCGTCGGGATTTTCTGATTTGTGTACCAGAGGCTTTCGGCACGGGAAAAGGATTACTGAGCATGCTTACGTACCTTAGTACACGTTGATACACGTCGTGCGAATACATTCCGCGTAAAACGTGAGTACATCGAGAAGCAATGCTTAGTTATACATGCACGATGCAGAGGTTCAAGAATCCATCTGTGAGAGACTTGAGACAAATACCTAGGAGTCATCGTGTATCAGCAATGTTGCATCCTTACGTGAAAGTCAAATGCTACATACTAACAGATTGTATATGTCATCCATGGCAATCCTGGCCGAGAGCATTTTGATAACAGCATGACCCTGAAATCAGGAGATTGGGGACCCATTCCGAAAGGTTCGTCCACGTGTAGATGGGTAAGCAGAGCCTGAGACTAGTATAAAAACTAGAAAACTTCCGTGTTGTGTATATCACCGCAGCGAATTCAATCATTGTCAACTCGAGTCAAGCCTTGAAGGAGAATCAAGGAGGTATGGTCCATACTTGATAGCTATAATTGTCGTGACAGTTTCGAGATCCGTTCCTACGAATTGATTCATATCGCGCTGGCCAGCTCAGAAGAGAGACGATTCTCCCTACTGAGGTAGTTCAAGAATCAAAGGGCGAAGAAATTCAGGTTCAAAGAAGTGCAACCCAAGAATAAGGTTAGGAGGTTAAGTTTAGGAAGTACTTGATTACTTATTCTTTGTTTGTCGCTATTTGTCAATACCTCTTCCGGAAGGTCCTCAAGTTTAACGTTCACCGTCACGGACGGTGACTGGCAACAGGTTTCAAGTCAATACTTTTCTCCTGTTATTCTTCATCTTGTACTGTACTGTCATCAATAGCCAAGTCGATTTGATAATTTGTACACGAAGCGACTTAGGTTAAATCCAAGTATCATTCTAGCAACAAAATTCTACTACTCTACATCTTCATACTAGTAGCACTATGATGCTAGCATTGCGCCGCTCGATCGAGTTTATGGTCTGGCGAGTTCTACTATGTTATACATCTAAATGGTATCCAAGAAGCGATTAAGGTCTGCCAGGGAAGAACCCCCTTCAGCCCAGACATCTTCAAAAGCGGTTTGAAGTTCAACTGCCTTTGCTCGTTTCTTCGCTCCGTCCTCTCCAAACGCACTATCCAGCACACGGTGTGCCTCTTCTCGAACGGCCTCAATAGTCCCGACACTCGACTTCCCATTCCTGTATATCGGCTTCAAGCCCAGGCTGTTACGAACCTCTATGAGTTCGTATGCGACTTCAAGGTTGTCGGTCAGATGGACCGCGTTTTGGGGCTGGTCGGCTTGATAGGGCCAGCATATCCTAATAGAAAGCAAGACACACGTCGTCAGTATATATTTAAGACATGGAGGAAGCTACGCACATCGGGACACCGAAGCTCAGAGATTCCATGATGCTGTTGAAGCCACAGTGGGTCACAAACCAGCCTGTCGCCTGGATATATAGTGCCAGTCAGTCAGGGTGCGCATAGAATAGACCCACGCCGACGTACAGGGTGGGCCAAGATTGCCTGTTGCGGAGACCAAGGTGAGAGCACTCCTAAGCCGAAGGCATTGACTTTCTCCTTGACCGAGTCAGGTACTTGTGCGAAGGGGGACCCATGACTCATGATCTATCATACAATTCGTCATATAATTCACCTGTACAAACTGGCACCTTTCCACTTACGAAGGGTATCTTCTTCTCAATCATGACATCTAAGAACGCCCAGATCTTCTCAGGTTCGACAGACCAAAACACGGAACCGAAAGAAATCTTGATCAACGTGAGTCAAGGTCTAGAGTGAAGCTAAAAAGCTTAGGCCACTTACGTAGACCAAAGAATGCTCGCCATGCGTCTTCAGAGCTCGTTCCAGTAGCTCGTCGATTTCTCCCGAGTTTGCAGACTGTTTCTTCTCGTTCACAGTGGCATTCTGTCCGAAAGGGGGAAGCATAGGTCCAAAGGCGTAAACCGGGCGTGATGTTTCCGCGAACCATTCACGCATGGCACGGACAGTCTCAGTTGGTTCGTAGCACTCTGGGGTAGCGACAAGAATGCCATCGCATTCATTTATTAGCCTGAAAAATAATAGTTAACGCAGAGTTCATGATGGGGAATAGTATAGACATGTAGACGTACTCTACCGCAGCTAATTGCAATGGACCGAGGATGGGAGGTCCTTTGATGACCATCTGATAAACGTACTAGACGTGAATAGTTGAACATCAACGATTAAGAGCAAACATACCTCTTGAGGAGAGAGTTCGTAATCATACATAGGTGGGAGCCCAGGTACGTGGATCACTTTGCCTTTCACTTCAGTGAAGAACTAGGCGGTAGCACGTCAACGAAAGAATACATTGAATCCCACGATATATCTTACCTCTTCAGCAACTTCTGGCAGCGATTTCCCGGTACGCTGGGCTTCCTCCTCTAAGGTAGCACGCAAGTTACCACTTGTATTGCGGTGTGCAGGGCCAAATAAGGTATATGCGGATGTGGCGGAGGCCGACATCCAGCAGTAGACTTTGACAGGCTTCTTGCTCAATTTGCGAACACTACGAAGCATCATTTCTGCAAAAATCTGAAGGAGGTAAGTTGAGGGAACCGTACGACGCTAGTGTTGTACCCACGTCTAAAATGGCTACATCCGGGCTAGGAACAGCTGGCAGCTGCTCGCCAGTCTTGAAGCATGTCAAAGGCTCTTCCTTGGCAAGTGTCTCATATGCTGTGGCAAATGAGATATTGAGAGACATTATATCCATTGGATTCGCCTCATTCGTGGCAAGGGCAACGAGCCTGATATTTCAAGTCACTAATGGTTCGTTGCTGGTGCAGCAGAGGGCTTTACCTGATCCGGGATTTGAGTGACGTCTCTTCAGGGGAGAAGTTTCGAGATATCTCCTTTTCCACACGATCGAAGAAGGGACGAGTGGTAACCAATGTGACCAGTATAGAACGAGATTTGACGATCCTAGCAGCTAAGGTACAAAGAGGTCTGGTGTGTCCTGCGCAATAAGTCAGTCAGTATTTCATGAGGAGGTCAAACTAGAAGCCGCTTACCCCATGCTTGATAGGCTGCCAGAAGAATATGGGATTTGGTCGATTCGATGTCTGTGTGGGTCATTCTGGATGTGTCTGTGGAAGATAATGACTAGCGGGTGAAACTGGTCGGCTTTTAAAGGTGGAAATCTTCAGCGCCAAGTACGATACTTATTGTACTCGCGTAGGTTCGTTGAAATCGGATGAGACACTGATGATTACAAGCCATATGGGACATGCCATATGGGACATGAAATAAGCGTGCTTCTCATGGAATAGAGAGAATCCTGATGGAAGTGATACCACTGTGCATCCAGGATCTTCGGAGCCTCGATGCAATCATGGCGGTGCAAGGAATGCACCTGATACTTTGTCGGGGTTTGATGAGCGCAGTCATTTTTACCTGCCTTCGCGCCTCATTCTGCCTCATTACGATCAATGCAAAGTCGTAAGACAACTCCAGGCGCATCAAATTCGCTGCCGGTATTACGCGTCGTTGCGGGTACACGTCACCGTGCCTCGCCGCGTAGACATTTTTCTTGCCTTGGGAATTCTAACTCAGGCTGTCAGTGATACTAGTACGTGTCCCACGTACATACGGAGGCTTTAGAATCCGTTTGTGAGAACTTGAAGTGTAAGAACATCTCCTAGTAGTCATCACGTATCAGCGATGCAAGGGTCCTTGGTGCAAGTCGAATACTGTATGCCAGACGGGAACGGCCCCGACTGCTCAAATAACGTTGACGCCTCTATCCGACAGGATCGGGCGTCTCCGCATGTAGCCTGAGACGACTGGTGCTTTGCCATGGATTCCTACTGGAAGATACTGGTAATGTGCGTAAGAGAAGGTAAGAGACAGTGATGCGACCGTAACCGGTGTTACGTAAGGTAAAAGTTATCAGATAATCTACGCTTTGATCGCACTCATCCTCGATATGATTATCACTGGCAGATCCGTTCACTGCACGCTAATATACAGACGAGCTGAGATACATTGGAGTCAGAGACCGGGATCTAGTAGGGTCTAGTGTAATATTCATGCATGCGCACAAGGGGAAAGGATACCGCAGAATTGCTGCGTTGCATTAGTACTTTATTTCCACCGAGTCGTTTTACAAAGTTTACGCAAAAGAACTCGTCAAGAGCGTTGAGAGTGCATTAGTCAAATTCGTTGATACGATTCGCTGTTGGCACAGTGTACACACATGGACGGAATATTGTGTACTGAGGTCAGGGAAACCAAGCTTCCGGGCGGAGTCAGAGATTTAGTCGTGGGTGTACGAAATAAAGCCCGATTAGTAGTCAAATTTGGCGCTCGGTGCGCAGCAACAACAACCTTGGCATCGACACTCATAGCGTTCAGTACCCTTTACTCTCGTTCGACGTACGACGATCTGCTGGTCTTGCTGTTAGATGCTACCATAGCTTTGCAGCCACCATCTCTTAATTCACGATGAACTTTCTGGACACATACGACGTCTCAGGAACTAGCACGCCTCGAGAAGGTCCCGAGCCTACTCTGAACGAGGAAGTGACGCAGGTGGTGGGTCAATTGAGCAGATTTTGGGGAGGCTTCAGGAAGCAGGTCAGAGCGCTTTGCTTGACATACCCGAATACACGCAGTAAACAGTATCTCGTGTGGTAATATCCAGAGTCAGACCGTCTTTGAGACGGCAAGGAAGGATTTGGGACAGGTTGTTTCTCAGGCACAAAAGGAGTTGACGAAGCTCACTGCGGAAACCCCAGCGGAGACGTCTGCTGCTGGTACTACACCCAACGAAACGGATGATATCCCTGCGACTACTGACGAATCGACTGATGTGGAAGCCGGCCCTTCAGGCGAAAGTTCTACAACGCCTTCTGAGGAAGGTTCAACCATAACCCCAGGATCAAGTCACAATCGTGGAACCTCCGTCTCTGCAACTGCACAGAACCTCTTCACTCGGCTCCAAACTTCCCTTCCGGCCAATCTCGCCTCTACCGTCCAGGCACAAATACCAGAATCATTTAGACAGGGTACAGGTTCGATCGACCTTACTCAGCTTCGTACAACGTTGGCATCGGAGTTCCAGCGAGTGCAGGGCATCACACGAGCCCAAGCGGAGGAGTATGTGCACAAGAGTGAGGAGCTGTTGCGTGAAGCGGGAGAGTTTCTCAAGGATGCAGTTAAAGTGGTCCCACCAACAGAGGAGGGATACACTCCTGGGGTGATGTGGGATGGTACGGATGTCTGGTTGTTGCCTGAAGTGGGCTCAAGCGGTACAGCGGATGTCAAGGGAAAGGAAAGACAAGAAAGGAGTGGGGAGGGGATTGGAGCGGTAGCAACAAGAGCCGCTGCACTTCTAAAGCAATTGCGGCATGATCCTGAAGTTATCAGGAGGGATCCTGAGTCAGAAGCGAACACTGGGGATCTGTGGAAAGAGTGGGTAAGCGCGCATGTGGACGCCAAAGAGGATGGAATCAACAACGAGGAATGGAAGGACGCTATAGAGAAAGCTCTGGCCGACCTGGCCGACGGAAGTGCATTACAAAACACAGTTGATGTTCTTGGTAAGTTATGCCTGTCTATGTTCTGTTGAAGGACGCTGAACCTTTTTGTAGTTCCTGAAGCCATGACCAGCGAGACATTCTGGACGCGGTATTTCTTCCGAGTATATCAGGTTGAGCAAGAAGAGGAGAGACGTAAAGTAATTCTCCAAGGTCAGTCTTGATCTTCCTTCGATGCGTAAAACATAATCATTAAGCTCTACAACAGGAACGACGGAGAGCGAGGAAGACTTCGAGTGGGAAAGTGACGATGAAGAAACTACTGCTTCGAAAATACCGCCCAGTAGCGTCGCGGAAGCATCTGAACCATCCGCTCACATAGTAGCCGACTCTCCCTCACATTCGGTGGAGGCTAGCACAAGCCGCGAAACGCTCACCGCATCAAAGGCTTCAGTCGTCTCAACCCCTGCTACAGGAAGTCCTCGTCATAGTAGTGAAGATAGCTATGATGTCGTCTCCTCACAGGTCAGCAATAACGGCGAGTCCAAGAGCGAAAGCGAGCCTGGTCAAGAGACAAGAAGAAAGGCAAAGACTGGTAATGACGAAGATGGAGATGATAGTGATTGGGAGTAAGCTTGCGCCGACGACTTAAGATTATGTGTATTGTATACCTGTTCGTTATCTTACCCTTTGGACAATGTTTTAGCGTGTTTCGTTCACGCGTTGCGGGCCGGCCTACAACTACTAAACGACCACCCAATCAATCGCAGCACTGTTCCCATGCGATGCATTTGTGGGCCGCTAAAGTTCGCGTTTGCCGCTTAGTTGTGAACATGCATTGATAATGTCCGGGGTCGGGACATGTGAAACAGGTGCGTAATCATATATTACTACTCGAGAGCTTCACTGAAGAGTCTCGATAGATATAACCCTTGTTGGTTCGCGGCAGTCTGCCGAGTAGACGTGTCAACTACTTGCAATGCATGGGAAAGCGGTGCACATATGCTTTAGAGCCGCTGTCTATACGACGCGTGATACGCCCTGATTTATTCTATCAGCGTGGACAGGATATTAGATGCGCCGAGTGTGACTCGAGTCTGATGAACATACCATTTGGGACCGGCAGACAGCATACAAGTGTTTCAGCTTGAAGAAAAGACACTGGGAAACAATTGTACGGGCTCAAGCTGGATTCATCCGATTTGGAGTCTGTCAAGGCGGCAGCAGATGAATTCCGCAAGTGCGTTTTCCCGTCTTAGTCCCTCCTTGAATATACACCGTTCAATGGCAGTACGATTCTTCGTAGCAAAAAGAATGAACTACACGTGTTGTTCAACAATGCGGCAGGGGTCATGTTTACCTCAGTCGAGATGGGTGACATCGCAGAACTATGATCTACAATTCGTGACAGACGCCCTCGGTGCGTTGCTCTATGATTACTCTCAGCCCCCTCCCGATATTCACCATTATCATCAAAGGCCAGTTCTATCTCACTCGAATACTGATGCCTGTGTTCCTGTTTACCGCACGCCGGCAGACACTAAATGGCAAAGTTCGCGCCATCAACACATTCTCAATGGCACATCTGGGGGTAAGCAAGATCGACTAGTACGATACCCTGAAGGACTCGGACGGCTCGCAGCGAAGGACGATGCCTCCTCGTGCGCCTTTGTTTCAAAGCAAATTCGTACGCATTCCATTGCAAGACTCATCCTTAATACTAAATACAGCTTGTATTGCGCCATGTCCTCTTTTCCAACGAACCTCATGATGAACAAGAATCGTGTCTATATCTCTGAACCCTGGCAATATCAAGACGTCAGTAGTGGTAACGGTGCATATCTCACTGTAATGGTTCGTCGGTGAAGTAGCCTATTATGTTCTCCCCGTCAATGGGTGCGTTGACTCAATTATATGCATTGAGATAGAGAATACTCGTCTGAGCAGTAAAACTACTAGTACATAATGTTTCGTATGGAAATATTGATGCGATCCCCCTTAGTTTCACACCGCCACATTTTGGATAAACGGTGGACCCGCTCTTTCGTTCTGGTGGGATCTGGGAAAGGACATAGTCGGCAGTTTGTTCGTACACCTTGACTTTTACCACACTCTGTGCCTGGGAGACTCTTGCGTGATGCTGGCTGAGGTCGACAACGTTGATCGTTTATTCGGCATAACTGCCGTCAACTGGGTTCAGGGGTATCGCCGCTCTCTGATTTTGTTCGACAGTCGACTTGACCCGATGAGCTCGTCCGGCTTGCTCTAGCCATCTCTCTCCTTCCCTGCCGGCGTTCACCGCTGTGTAAGAAGCCATGCTAAGACCATCTCGTGGATCTTTTCTCAGGTTTCTCCAGCACAAACTCACGCTGTCGAGCTCGTTACAACTACTTTGGTTGCTGGCCGTGTTCTGGTTTGAATCTGGGAGGTACTATCTGAGCCTTCTGAGTTGTAGCTGGGGAGATAGGGAGCTGTACACTGTACGTCAACCGTCTTACCCCTTAGACCGCGTGATTGACAATGTATGCATGTTAGATTGCGAAAGCAACCCATGTCTTGTTAGTTGCGGATCCTCAGGTGCACTATGTGCCGTCACACAGGAATGATTGGCTATCCAATCTTCCTGACTTGCTCTATCATCTTAGCCTCCGAAAGAACTGGAAGTTTGCAGCTTGGTTGAGGCCTGACTATGTGATCTTTTTGGGGGACATGCTGTCTTCAGGCCATCAAGTAAAGGGTGAAGAGGAGTACGTTGTTTATCGTTCCTTTATGCATTTCATACTAATAATCACCAGGTTTGCTCAATATTACGCTAAGTTCGAGCGTGTATTTTCATTGAGTAGAAATATTCCTGTCTTCTACGTCCCGGGGAACAAGGATATAGGGTGAGCTTTCATGCGCTGGCACAGAAACATGGGATGGCTTACCGTACAACGTAGTTTGAATATGAAGACATCCGACTCCGCCCGAGCTCGGCGCCATTATCTCGAGCATTTCGGCTCTATCAACAGTAAAGTATCTATCAGCAATCATACATTTTTATTGCTGGACGCACCTAGCCTTGTTGAAGAGGATTACCAGCGGGCAGAGATCTTCAAAGACTATCACGATTGGACACCCAAAAGGGATGGGACCGTGGAATTTGTAGCGGCCTTTAACGAAAGTCGCACAGAGACTGGTGAGTAAATTAACACCCTTTGGCCCATGTATGCTTACGTCCAAGCTTAGATGGGCCTACCATCCTGATAACGCATATTCCTCTGGCAAGGCCGGACATGGCATCTTGCGGGCCTTTGAGAGAAAGAGGAACTATACGCCGAGGGGCTGGGCCCGGCTATCAAAATATGTTTGGAAAGCAGACAACACAGTTTTTGCTCGATACTGTCAAGCCGTCCCTCATTTTCAGGTACGCTTAACATTGCATATTCATACTTCCCACTAGACTCATTCATATACAGCGGCGATGACCGAGATTACTGTGAATATACGCATCATCTTCATCAAGAGGATGTCGTGCATATGAGCAGCTTCGTCCGGGAGATAACTCTGAAATCTTTCTCCCCAGACAGAACCATACACAATTCTGGATTCCACCTTCTCTCGCTGGTCCCTCCACCTTCCGATTTACATGACACGCCGCCACGCACATTTACAGATTCACCTTGCTTCCTTCCTTCAGAGCTACGCCTCTACAGTTCAGTCTATCTTCCTCTTGCCGTCCTCACCATTCTCGTCCTCCTGGCTCACAAATACTGCTACCCCAATCGCATGCGCAACGACGACTCGTTACCCTCTCATCATTTTAAAGCAGAAAGAGAAAAGCTATCGCGTCAAAACTCCAGCATTGATGGGTCCCTTTCAAGTCCAACATCCGCGCTTCCGTCTGGTCTCCGCACTCCCAATCCTAATACAACCTCGGCTGCGTTCAGAGACGTCGAGTTGACCACATTCCGTGCATCTACTCACGGTGCAACTCCTATACGGCCATCGTTCCTCCCAGGAGACTCGGACATGATGGTGCCTCTGTTAGATGGGTCAACTGTAGGAGAGGATACACCTTTCACTCTCAGCATCGCGACCCCGAAACGCATACCATTCGAAAGTAAATGGGCGGAGCCTGACGACAATCACCCTAGGGCTAGCAGAGACGAGAGCTTCTCGAGAAACAAACATTGGTCTTGGTCTTGGACGTTCGTCTTCCGTAATCGTCGCAGACGCATGACATTTCGGTTGCCGGACTGGGCCGTCAAACCCTCCCTAGTGCAGAGAAGACCAAAAACGTTAGGTTTGATTTGGTGGTGCGCTGTAGTTGTGCCGGAAATCCTTATCGGTTGTGGGAGAGCTATGTGGCCGGCATTGGCCTTGTGGACTATTCTCGCATGGTGCACAATGAGGTGAGTGCGAGAAGGACTTTGTTAGAGTTTGTAGGTCTAGTGTTGTATACGTTACGGAATATGTAGCCATTTATCCTAGTTGTATACTCAAGGACTATAGGACTTTACGGACTTTACGGTAGTAAATTATACCCGGTGCGACAGGATACTCTTGAATAACAATGAAGCATACGTTTAAGCACTCCAACCATCGAGGGTTGTCTGACCAGCATCATCAGCGTCCTCGGTAGCTTGTTGTCGATTCTGGACACCGAACAGCTCGACTAGTTCTAACAAACACGAGGGATATAAGCTCCTGCAATAATGGGTACGATACTTCCAACTTGCCTTGCAACCTCGCCTCTTTCTTTTGGCGTTGTGTCTCCTTATTTTTTATCCCTGCAAACGCCTTCAACAAGCATCAGTATATTGGTATTCCACTATCGTCTTTCTACTTACTTGTTTGACAAGGAGCTTCTTCTTCTCTTGGATTTCAATAACCTAGACGAAGTTAAGCTCATATCATCTATATTCTTCAGCCACAGGACTCACCTTAGACTCGACGGTATTCTCAGCTATCATTTGGTAAACATGCACAGGTTTGGTTTGCCCAATCCTGATAACCAGGTTAGAAAGAATACTACTGATGGCCTCTGATACTCACCTATTGCATCTGTCGATCGCCTGTGACTCAATTCCTAGGGAAAGGGGTCAGCATGGTTGTTTAATTGCAAGAAAAACAACCGACCTTCCTGCCACCATCTGCAGACGTACAACAATATCCCGTCAGTCAATTCCAGTCCAGGCAGCAAATGTCAAATCCACGTACGGATCCATTCTGAAACAAAACAGAATTCAGGATGATCAACCAAGCAAGGTGAAAATACCACTTACAGGTAAACATTATTTGCCACAGTCAGATTCAATCCTAAAGCGCCAGCTTTCAGTGAAATAAGCATCACTTTGGGATTAACACCTCCGAAGGTGGAAACGCCATCGAGAGCTGGCCTCGACTTGGCCTTCTTCTTGCCTTTACCTTTGGTTTTGGTTGGACGAATCTCCTCATCTGCATCGTCGATAAAATCGTCATCCTCACCGCCACTCATAACATAGTCACCGTCTTCACCGTTGTCTCCTGCGTCGTCAGCGCCATTTACGTTTGCCACACCTGACCGGCCTGAACGTGTACGAGTCGGACGCTGAGAAGGCGCCTGCGTCAACAAAAGTGCAGGCGACTCGTCCTCCGCAAGAGGAACGGAAAACTGCGCTATGGTCTCTTGTCGCCTTTTCGCAGACATCTTACCGTCAAACTTGACGTATGAGATTCTAGAGTGATTTTATCCGTTAAGCACCAAATAGTATTCGCTCAAACAGCGCTTATGCTTACCCTTCAGCCTCAAGGTTTTCAGCAATCTTCACAAAACATCGAAGTTAGCAAATACCACGGCTGTCCATCGTCCGACTCACCTTGTCTAAGAAAGAGGTGAACTGCGAGAAGACGAGGGACTTCTCCGTGTTGGGGGTCAGTTTCAGCAGGTGGATTAATTGGTCGATCTTGGCAGAAGAGCCGGCACGTATTCCAGTAAGGTCTTCATCTTCCTCCCGTCTTATCGGAGCTTGGGTCAACTCAGTTGGTGGAGGCGGCTCAATCAGGTCCCCAGTAGTAATCGGCCGACGATCCTAGACAGACATCAGATTTCTCAAGAATAAAGAATGAAGAATGGACATGCCATTGGACACTTCGGGTCGCGCGAAATTACTTCGGTAATACTAAATTGCGACCAGTTAATAAGCTTAAATGATAGAAGGCCAAGGAAGTTATCACCATGCCAGGCAGAAGCAGTGGGAACAAGCTGTGATACGAGGTTCAGCGAGGATGCCAAAGCAGATAGGACATTCTTCGTTATCTTCGATAGCCTGAGCGAGAAGGCCTTGCAGCCTTATCTTATCCGCTGCAGTCAATTGTATAGCAGGCGCGCTGCTCGTGTCTTCGTTTTCGGCAGTGATGCGAAGTTGTTCCACGTAATTCGGAGGAACTAGGCCAGGATGAAGTGCTAGTTGCCGCAATCGAGTAAGCATGCTGAGGACATTGGATTGTACCATAGCTGAACTGAATCCGCCATTTCGTTCCAGCATATTCCCGACACGCTCCTTTGATAGCGCTTCCACAGCATCGTACAGCTCCTAAAGTATTGTTAGAAATTTGATTGTAAGGTGATCGATACATCAACTCACCCTTGCATCTTCAGTAAGCGCGACAGGAACCATTGTCACGTCCACCTTAGAATTAATCAATAAAAAAGATAAGATATTCTCGATAAAAGTCTTACTGGAGGTAGAGGTACTAAATGGTTTCCTGCACTGTCTTGCATCTGTTCCGTAAAAGCATAAGTGAGATTTTTCAGATATAAAGTTGAGCTATCTGACCTCTTTTGTTCGTCGAATACAAGCCTGGCTCATGAGTGCCTACACGTCTCCAATGAGCATTTGCGATTGTCTGAACAGCAAGCAAAGAACCTACGCGAAGTAGTTCAGCACCAGCTGGATCTCCGTCTTTCAGCGGCCGGAGAACCATTCTCTTGTAAAAGTCCTCGTTATCCAGTGGACGACAAACCTGAAGGAATGTCAGGATAGATCCAAGATCCTAGAAGTAATAGTATTAATTGTGGCCAAACACTGAGGGTAACTCAACCTTGCCTTCGGGGAATTGATCTATCAAATTGTGAATTGAGATATTATTCCGCTGCATTTGTTGAGAACACGACTTACAATCGGTGTTCCAGTCAGAACCCACCTCCGCTGTGCATCCAGACCACAGACAGCCTTTGCCATCTTGGTCTTAGGATTGCGGATGCTGTGACCTTCATCGAGAATAATCCTCTGCAAAATGAGTCGGACCTTTGCCAAGCAAACCATTTTGGACAGTTAGCTCACCTTCCACTTCAAGTCAAACAAACCTTGGTCTGTTTTTTGCCTCTTCGTACCGCCTAGCTTAGCGGTTCCCAAGTCTCCGTGTTCCTTGGTCACAGTCTGGTAGGTGGTAATCACAATATCGTATTTTTTTAGTTGCTCTGGCGTCATATTTCTTCCGGTGCCATAGTAGACACAAGACGTCAAAGCTCCCGGGCATACATGGTCTTCGATCTGTTTCTCCCAGTTGGAAAGGACGGATAAAGGTACGACTTCACCAAAGGTCAGTATAACTCGCTGGAAAAAAGCAAAATCAAAGAGGCGGTCACATACCGATAAGGGTAGAATTCGAAAAATCGATAGGAATATCTGCCTTTGTCGTAAGTATGAGAGAAAGCATTGTCAGTGTTTTTCCCTAGAAAAATAATGGCTGTTCAGCATGGATTAAGACAACGCTGTTGGCATAATCATCATACCAAGCCCATACTGTCACCGCACAATGCGCCTCTTCCAAGAACAGGGGCATTGGACTGGGGAGTCTTCGTTGCAACTAGATACTTGAGGGTCAGTGGTTAAGAAATTACTCAGATGATGTTAGCGCACTGTTGAAGTAAAAGGTCTACAGCAATAAGAAGGTCTGAGTAAGATCCTATTTCAGGCATATCCAACACCAACCTTAATGCCCGCCTTCCTGAGCTGCCAAAACTGTACTGGCTTATCCGACTCTTTCGTCGGCAAACGAGGATACTCGTGTTCGACGCACCACTGAAGAGCTTGACTCTACATTCCCCATTTAAGCCATCCAATATATAAGGAAAGAAAATCACAACAATCCAACGTACCTGGTGTCTGAGCAAATTCACCTTCAAATCCCTGGTCTGAATACTTGGAGGGCTAGGGTGCAAAGGAAGAGCCAAAACATCTTCGACCGAACAAAGAGTGTCAAGAAGGGAACTCCGGCGTCCTTCGTCGTCTACTTTCTCGAGATTATTGAGGATCTGACGAAGCTCGTTCGCTTTCGTCAAAGCCTCTTGTTGTTTCCGCGCGGCTTCTTTCTGCGCAGCGACTTGAGCTGCCGTGGGTCTTGCTACCCCTGGTCTCTGACTCGAACTTGGTCCAGCTTGCGATGGCGTAGGACCAACGCCTGCGTTTGAACGAGGTGGAGCTCCTGGGACGGCAGCTGGGGTGGTACCATGACGTGGAGAAAATCCGCGCTGTCCGGGAGTAGCCCATATCAACGCAGGTTCGAGTTGTGCCCTCTTATCCGCTGCACCGTATATTTTCAGTGTTCTGAAGGGGAAAAAACTCCGTCAGTGTCTATGAGCATATCAATGAGATGCGACAAATACGTTGAAAGAGAGTAGCTGAAACCGGTTACTGATGCAAAGTTAGAGAGTTATATCGGGGAGTAACGAGTGACCCTTACAATTTCCCTCGTGCATGACACCCTCGACTGTAACTTGATTGCGATCCATCAGAGGAGAGAGTTTGACCGCGATTTGTCGAGGAATATGCCCAACTTGCGTCCGCCCAATATTCTCCACTTTGATCGCATTCCTAGATCATACAAACTTGAGCCTCATTGTATTACTACCCTTGTGCAGCACGTACTTGTCGTATTTATTTGTCGGCTCGCGAACCAGTCTGACTTCTTCTCCAGGCCCAACAAGACCTACAAAATCAATAAACAAAAGCAGCATGCACGACGCCACACGCCGCCCACCTTTGTAGTATTGCACACCGACAATATTCGTTTTCAACATAACATACAACTCATCTCTGCTCTCTTCTTCCGGGACAACCTCCTCAATCTCGTCATCTTCCACTAGCTGAGAGGCAGATGGACCTTGCGTCGCGCGAGGCTGAGAAGGACCTGGCTGTGCATCGAACGTCGCTTTCCGCTTTTTCTGAGTAGGCGCCGGAGCTGCGGAAGTGGAAGAAGAGGCCCCGTTACTCAGACCAGCAACGATACGTTTTGCGCTTTCAGGCACATCCACTGGGTCTACGCGACGCAGCCCAACCGCAATTCTGATTTTGTTTTGGTCTTCCGACCTACATAGCATGAAGGGAGGGAAGGTATCATCGGAACGCATTCAAAGAGCGGACATGCATATAATTTTGACGTACCTGAGGTTTCTGAAGCCTGGTACACGCTCAAGCTGTGTAGATGCCAATTTGGTCAGGATTTCAGCAGTCACGCATCCCCTGTGAATGTATGCGCATATATAATCAGTCCTTCGTGCGCCCATGGAGAGCACGACTTACCAGTGTCTCCACTCTACAGTTTCTCCGTACGGGCCAAAGGTAACTTGCCCGTATCGTAAAACTCCCAAATCAATTGCTGAACCTTTGCAAGGCGGTGGACCGTGACAGGTTGCTTTGCTACTTTTACTGTACTACATAGATTGGTTTCCATGTTAAGCGTGTACACGACAAGTTTCGTGACAGAGAACATCATACCTCCAACATATGTGCCGTAGCCATGGTGGTTGGAGGGAAAGGAATGTGCCAGAACGTCGCCGAAAGGAATTAACGTGTGTGAGAATGAGTGGCGCATTTCCCAAAGCAGGCAATCCCGCCTTCGCGTCAATAGACCACAACAACTACCGCGCCTCAATCACGTGATCAAAGAATATTCAGACAAATTTTCATGTCGTTGTTCTACATGGCCAAGGCCCCAATATTGATATTTCTATTCGTCTAATGTCTAGTGAGGTGTTAAAGGATAATAGCGCAATATGCAAAAATCATATGTGTATCGACGTGTTTAAAAATGGTATATGTAAAGTCCTTTTTACCCCTCCCAGTGGTGCAACAAGATAGTATTTTCGTCTAAACATCCATAACGGTGGACAGAGCAAAAAGTGACACCCAAACATTTTGCCCTGAGAAAAAAAGGTATACACGCGCGATCAGAGTTCCTATGGGTGCACCGGTTCAGACTAGAGCTTTACAAACAGAAAGAACCAGACTCACAATCAAGTTGAGATTACCCGACACAAGTCGATTCTCCAAGATGCAGCCATCGGGAATGTCAATGCGCTGGCCTTCATTCGCAACGACTGATACGACATAGTGATGAGTATATGCTTGGGAGTCATCAAGAGATGCGCTACATACCAATGACAGTCCCTCGGAGGGTAACGTTACGACCGAAGTAAACATCCCCAGTAACAGTCAAGTGGTCCAGCTCGATGATCTTGGGGATCTTCTTGAAGCGCTTTTGGAATTGAGCGATCTTCTTGAAGTGGTCACCAAGTTTGATGACAGGTGTCGTCTCGAACATTCGCTGCTCATTGATCACCAGCTGCCCGTGTTCTAGTGAGTAGATATCACTCTTGATCAAGAGGAGATCTGAGCAACTCTTGACAGGCAAGAAGCGGCTACGGGGAACGTTGACACCGTGGCCGTTCCTGAAGAACTGGATGCCGTCACCAGCGGCAGTCTCGAGCTGGAGGACAGCCTGACCATCATCCGTTGTTTTGGGGTTGACGATGATATCGAGCTCCATCTCGCCGTTGTCCATGACACGCTTGAGCGCTAGAGACATAAATTGTCAGATATAGTCAACATAACACCATCGTATTTACGAACCTGGCAGATGGATCCACAGGTTGTTAGTGTTGAAAATCTTGAACTTGCGGACCGACTTGAAGTCCTCAATGTGCTCATTTGGTACCTGTGCAACCTCGAGCAGACGGATCTGGCCGTCATAGTCGATAAGGGTACCACCCTTGACATCGGCCTTGGTCTTGTCAGTGACCTCCATGATGAACTCGGCCTGAGTGTCAACCATGTGCTGCAAGATGTTCTCGTCCACACTAATTTGAGGGCTCGATTCAGAGATGGTCAAAAAAGGTGTACAAGTAGTAACTTACACAGCGCCCAAGTTGTCCGAATTGGACACGAAAAGGTATTCCTTGCCTTCCGACAAGAGCTGGTCGAGAACACCAGACTGGTAAAGGGCATTGTACAAGTCACCGTGACCCGGGGGGTACCAGTTCTTCTTGTCATCATCTGCGGTCTTGGGGCATGGGAGGAGGGATTCCTTGTAGATACGGGGGTATCTCGACTGGTTGAAAGTGGTGATACGGAGTTGCTGGTTAGCGTACTTCTTGATGATACGGAGGGTGTCCTCGTGGGTATTGAAGGACGTCATCAGGATAAGGGGGACGTCAACACGGCTGGTAGTGTTGAGATGTTCGATCTGGCGCACAGTGAGGTCGAGGAAGGTCATGTCATCTTTGACTTCAAGGGCACTCTTGGCACCAGTCATACCTGCACATGGATTAAGCAGGTTATAACGCGCGAGAGGTTATAAATAGCACATACCCATAGATGTACCAAGACCACCATTGACCTTCAGTACCGCGAGCTTGTTGAGGTTCTTGGAGTCGCCGCTGGTGAGCTTGGCGTATGGGACGATTTTGTCCTCTGTTGGGGACTTGATGCGATCCCAATCGCTGAAATGTGGATTAGGTACGTCCCTCTTTCTGATCAAGCGCAACGACGTACAGATCCTGGGCGTGCGCACGCTTCGCGAGGTAGCGCGTGAAGAGGTAGAAGAACGACTGCATCTCTGTATCGAAAGCCTGCGATCGACATGATCTGTGAGGAATATGCATCGCTGGTATGTATCAGTAAAACTGCACCTTCTTGGTCAGAGGATCGCCAACGGATTTGACGAGGCTACTGATCTCGTTGCGCATAGCCTTTGCAGCGACACCAGTGGTGGCGGTCTTGAAGTCCATCTGACTCTGACCCCGCAGGCGGGCAGATTCGCTACGTGGCATGAGGGAATCCATGCTAGAGGGGCGAGAACGGTGAGTATATTGGTCGTGGTGGACGAGGGGGACGATGAGCAGACCTGGAGTTGTGGTGATTGATGTATACAGGCCTGGTGGTGGTGGTGGAGATGAGTTGTGGGGCGGACTGGGTCCTGGTGAGTTGAATTCGAGGGCGATGATGACGTTTATATACCGCGAGGTCCTCCTCTACGGCGGCCAAGTCCGAAGAGCCCTCTGAGCCCTCCTCGCTGATAGGTTCGCAGATCGATTTCCGCGAGGGGAAAAATTCGAATGCTCTGCTACTTGCGGCCCAGCTGGACCCAGTATTCTCCTTCTCCCCCGGGCCGACAAGGAGAGAAAAGCGAGTTATGGATGAAGGATTGCTGCTCTGTCTAGTACTACTAGTATTCTGCTTGCACGTCGACAAACGTGCGTGCATAAAACGCTACCGGAATCGATGGGCAGCCTCCGACGGAGCAGAAATGTTAAATGATCTCCTGCTGCCTATACCAGCAGAATCGAGGAAAAGCCCGAATATACCCCCGGCACACAGCCAACAAGCGTGCCTTTATGTATCCATGCCACCTGTAGATCGGTGCAGCGTGTCTGATCTCTCAAGCATGGATTAAATAATCGGGGCGCAGGCACCACTAGTGTTTGAGATTTGTCTAGACCTTTACCATACTACTCAATCTCACGCATGGATCCCAAACACCGGCGCCCTCAAACATGTTCGATTCTCTCTTATCATATCCCCGGCGACAAAGCAAAAGCCCTCATGCACAAGTGCTGCCCGGAGTGGGCCTCATGACCTGGACAAATGTCGCCACCGATGCCAGAGTCTTCTGCTTGAATCAAGGGGATCTTCCCCCGCTTGCGATGCCATGGGCACACAGGCAACACCGAATAGCCGCGCAACTTCGACATCTTTTGAGCATCTTTCATGTCAGAGGTCAAGTCACCTTTGCGGGAACTCTCGCGTCCGAAACTTTAGAACACAAAGCACTGAAAGCGCAGAGAGGTGTCCCCTCTTCGCCTCTCTTCGCCTTTGCAACATGCAACGAGTAGCCAGCGATGACCAACGATAACGCAGGCGTCGACTAAGACAGCTCTCAGGGAACAAGGAATGCCGTGAACGTCACCCATAGCTGGAATGAGAATAAAACAGTCCATCCAGGGACAGGGCCAACGTATATGCCGTTGTCAATACTGTCACACGAATGCTGTACGATCCTATAACGTCAAATGCAATCACAACAAGCGTGAGATTGAAGTATCCTGCCTGCCACCCGATCTACATATCTGACAAAGAATGGTACTTTCCGGTGGTTGTCTAACACTAACCTAATCCCGCACCCCAACCATGAAGTTGTTGAACGCCGTCGACTTCCAACCTATAAGCCTTCATAGATAGCACCCCTGCTGCGTTGCCTTGCAATCAAGCCGAGTAGTCAGCATCTTTCCATTCCATCAGGACAAGGTCGGTCTAGAGTTGGAAGTACTAACGTCCTCGTTCTCACACCGCTCTATTGGAACGTCCACCATGTTATCGCCACAAACAAGACAATGGGCGTCCATGCGACTGCTAACACGTCAGAAAGGAACCCACGGACGAGGCCTGCTCGCGCCCGCCTAGCCACCCCCTCCGAACCATTCATACCTGCTAGACAAGAGGATAGGCGTTGAACGGAAGACAAATCTAGCGTCCAGCCAGAGGCAGTGAGCTTCCATCTTTTCTGACGGTGTTTTCCCGTAACTGCGCTGCCAGGTGTGGGAGGAGGTAGAAGGGAAGAGCTGCCATCCTCGTTTTCCAAGCCGGCGATGTCAAGCTTTCGTAATGCCTGGAAGGACGAAGATGACCTCAGCCTGAGGGTATCCAACCGAGCCATGTCCTGATCTGGATCATCCCTGAACATAGCTCGGGGACTTGTTGACGGCAATGGCATTCCATTCTTGTACACTCGATATACTTTGGCAAGGAACAACAAGACGATGCTGAACACAAGCAAGGGTACGTACACCGACAGGTAGATGTCGAGCTGATCAGGGAGAATGCAAGGCATGTCGGCAAACGTTTCCTGAGAAGTAATAACCTGTTCTGGAGGGACGAGAGAAAGAAGTTGAAATCCTGGTTTGCGGATGCCCATAGCCATTGAGAACGCCTTGACGGTGACTTCCTTCACTGAGTGGTCCTCAGAAAGGGGGACATCTTCCGAGGCAGGCACCGGATGAAAGTATTCGCAGTAATCATGATCATCCCCGCTGCAAAGCGTTCTTCAGGAGAAAGTTGCGAACAACTCAAACATGGTAATGTACCTGAAGACCAGAGCAGGTCTGATGCTTTGAAGAAGGTATTGCGACGCTTGTGGGCTGAGGGTATTCTCGTATCCATATCCTGCGCCTCCGCGGATAGAGCCTCTTTCACGACCGGGACCGCAAGGTGCGCCATTGGGTCGCGCAAGGGGGATGTGCGTAAGCAATATTGAAGGCAGTCTTGAGCTTACTTGAAAGTAGACTGTGAGATCTATCGCAGGGAAAGTAGGTAGGAGATAGACTAACGTATAGCCGCTGAAGATTCCTGAACAAACTCAATGGGTCCCCCAGGCATATTTGCAGCCCAACGTGGGAAGGAAAAGCCCTGCACAATACGCTTGCGATCTTCTTCGACTAGAGCAGGTGCGTCAATGAGCACGAACGTATGGTTGGCAATCTCCAACCTTTGGTTCAGAGATCCAAAGTGGGAAGTGTATCTATCGCCGGATCTATTGGAGAATTCTGGTGATGTTCCCAACCTGATAGAATACTCTGAGTACGCGACTCAAATTTGCATGCAAAGACGCACCCAACATCATGATTTCCAGGAATATAGTATGTTGGGAGGTCTGCACGAGCCCGGAATATGCTCCTGAATCGGTTGTAGTATGACTCGTACCTGGATATATGCGCAAATAAACAGTGAGTTTGAGCCAGGATTCACCCCGCGGCACATACTCAGCGTCGGGCATAGCGAACCGTCCGCCGTCCATCATATCCCCAAGGAATATCAAGACATCTGGGTTAAGTTTCTTCGTGGCCCACCAGCTCTTCCTCATATTGAGATCAACCATGTATTGACTCAAAGATGTGAGCCACGCAGCTCGGTCTGGGTATGACCGGTGATCCAACACCTGAGGGTCACTAACCAGCAATACACGAGTAGGATGATGATTTAAACCATCTTGAGACTAAGGTAGACAGTTCAGAAAAAAACAAAAAAGGAGATAAATCAACTACGTACTGGGACTGAGCTCGATACGGTGGGCCAGAAACACTGCGAGACATGATAATGAAAGGTTGCGAGTTCAAACCAAAGTATGGCAATGAGCCAGATACAACGAAGGACGTGCACTGTACTAGGTTTGTATCTGAGAGCGCGAGCAAGATAAATGCCCAGCATATTTACATCCGCGACGGCAAGCGGGAAGAGGTACTGGACGAACGTGCCCTGCGGTTGTCCATGTCGATGATATTCTCACCGTGGTCCGTGAGTGCTGCCAGGGAAGCCGTACAATCGGCAAAGTCCATGTCCCTATGATTACATAATCGATGTAGTGGATCAGGCGCTCAGGATATTCTGCTTCGGCGCTTGTGGTCTTGCTGCTGGAAGTTCAGAAACCTGTCCTCCAGGTACAAAGACATGGCTTCAAGCATCGAACTAATCAACCCGAAGGCGGAGAGCGTGCGCAGGGCGGCCGCGCTTCAGGTACGAGAAACATACCATCGAGACCCATCATGTCGTGTGCTAACACGACTTTCAGGTAAACACCAACGGCGCAATGGGTCTCGCGAACGTGGTCAAAGGGAACTTAGGTACGTCGCTAAAGACGTGTATTCTGGTCTACGATCGTAATATTTAGTTTGCAGGGCCTAGAGGAACTCTGAAAATGCTTGTGGATGGTTCTGGTCAGATCAAGATGACCAAAGACGGCAAAGTATTGCTTTCAGAGATGCAAATTCAAAATCCTACTGCTGCCATGATTGCACGAACTGCTGTCGCACAGGACGATCAAGTTGGAGATGGGACAACATCAGTCGTTTTGCTGGTCGGGGAGTTGCTCAAGCAAGCGGATAGGTACATCTCCGAGGGTGTTCACCCAACAGTCATCGGAGAGGGCTTTGACTTGGCGAAAAAGGAGGCATTGTCTGTGAGTAGCGTCGCTGTGATTTGGATGTTGAACATGGTTGACTGTACTCCTTCGGTAGTTCTTGGACACTTTCAAGCAGCCAATGAACCTCGATCGCGCAACGCTGATTAACGTCGCGTACACCTCGCTTGCTACAAAAATCCACTCTGCGCTCGCGAAACAGCTCGCAGCCGATGTTGTAGATGCTGTATTGACCATCAGGCCCCCGGCTCCCTCTGCAGGTCTGTATATTCGACTTTTAGGTGTATGCAGGATGCTTAGGATGTGTAATCAGATGCAAAGGACCAGTGGCGCGAGCCCATTGACTTGCACATGGTCGAAATCATGAAGATGCAACATCGTACAGCATCAGAGACGCAGCTTATCCGCGGTCTCGTCCTCGATCACGGTGCAAGACATCCGGACATGCCCAAACGCGTCGAGAACGCGTTTATCCTGACATTGAACGTCAGCTTGGAATACGAAAAGACGTACGTAGATCATGACCCATTGATGCGTTCTTCACTAACCGCCTCAATTTCAGCGAGGTCAACTCTGGATTCTTTTACTCGTCAGCGGAGCAACGCGAGAAGTTGGTGGAGTCAGAAAGACGGTTCACTGATGCCAAGTGCAGGAAGATCGTCGAACTCAAGAACCTCGTTTGTGATCAGGCCGTAGACTCCAACGAGAAGAAACGGAACTTCGTTGTCATTAACCAAAAGGGTATTGACCCCCTCAGTCTCGATATTCTCGCAAAGAACGGTATCTTTGCTCTTCGCCGTGCCAAGCGAAGGAATATGGAGCGGTGAATATTCTCCTTAGGCCCTTACGTCATCCTTACTTAACTTTCAACCACTTTTCAGCTTGCAGCTCGTATGCGGTGGTGTCGCTCAGCACTCCGTAGACGACATGACCCCAGACATCCTCGGCTGGGCAGGTCTCGTATATGAGCACACCTTAGGCGAAGAGAAATACACGTTTGTAGAGGACGTAAAGGAGCCGAAGAGTGTCACCCTCTTGATCAAGGGCCCGAATCCACACACCATTCAACAGACGCGGGATGCGCTCCGTGACGGACTCCGCGCGGTGAAGAACGCCGTAGAGGACGAGGCATTAGTGCCGGGCGCTGGTGCGTTCGAGGTAGCATGCGCAGCACACCTGTCTGGACCGGTGAAGAAGAGTGCCAAGGGCAGAGTAAAGATGGGCGTGCAAGCATTCGCCGAGGCCCTCCTCATCATCCCTAAGACGCTCGCTGCAAATGGTGGCTTCGATGTTCAGGACGTGGTTGTTGGCTTGCAGGTCAGTCTCGGGCTTTCTTTTCATCAGCGGAGACGGAGCAACTGATAACGGGTCCGTGTGCGATAGGATGAAGCTGCCGAAGGCAATATCGTAGGTGTCGATTTGCAATCTGGCGAGCCCTTCGACCCAACTGTCGAGGGAATCTGGGACAATTATCGGGTCAAGCGGCAGATGCTCCATTCATGGTATGATACGTTGACTTTATATATATGCACGATGACGCTCAATACAGTTCATGCAGTTCGGTCATTGCAGTCAACTTGCTTTCTACGGATGAGATCCTCCGTGCTGGTCGTAGCTCGCTAAAACCGGAGGGACAACAGTGAAACAGTATTAGTGTCTTCAAGGCGTGATTTATTTTCGTTGTTCTCCTAATGAGATAAGGACAACTTTTCGCATCTTTACAAATCGTATTGAAGACCCGAGGATCGTTACATGCGGAACAGGTCATGATGGGCATCCTGAAGGAATATTGCCTGTAACCTATGACCTGCAACATTAAAAACTGAGTGGCGATACGTATCGTACAACAGACTTATAAAATGGCTACATTAATTGAGGACAGGTATGAAGGGTTCAACGTGGGTTCAAGCAGTGGGGATGCAAGTAAAACTGTAACAGTACATTGCGGATAACAACAACAACAAAACGGAGAAGCAAATGCCAGACAAATATATAAAAGTTCAGGTTAAATATCAACGTCAGAGGACTGAGAGTCCCAACCTGCATTAACCAGATGAGTCGGAGACGTAGTTACAGGGGGTGGGAATATAGTGGGTTTGCGTAACACCACAGAATCAGTCGGCATGAGTACTGTCCGTTTCCATGCGTATCCTGGGGACTTCTCTAGGGGTATAATTGTAGACGAAGGCGGCGGAGTAGAATGCAATGGTCGGGGCGGGGGCAGGGTGGTCTCAGTAGTGGTTGATCGGGATTCTAGGTTGACGAGACGCTCTACGCTGTTCTCTGAACCAGCTGCTGATTCAAAGCCAGCGGGAGAAACTCCTCGAGCCAAACGAAAAGCAATACTATCCAGCCTGTAGTATTCCTATGGCGAAGCGGCAGGTCAGCTACAGTACATCGGGTTGAAGCAGTGCATATACCTCATCATCAGAGCAATCTTCATCTGAATAGAGATCATCGGAGTACAACTCTGATGCCTCGGAGTCTGAGGGCCACTCGAGGTTGCCAAGTAGCTCTTTGGCTGGAGAGTCCAATGAGCTATCTTTCGTGACTTTCACGATAACATCCAGAGCAGGAGCGAGAGGCTGAGGAGCACTAGGACGAAACCCAGACTTGTTATTTTCTGAGTCACGAAACCGAGGAGGAGGGGGAGCCCATCTGCGCCTTGCGAGGTTCATGGGAGAAGGTTGCACGGTAAGACGAGCAACCCGAGTAGATACCGCCAAGCGGGCAACGGATACCGGTGCGACAGGCCCGAGTTCAGCTTCCAGCAGTTCTGGCTCCTCCAATGCACCGCAATCATCCACCACTTCCATCTTTGCAGACTCATCGATAGCATCATCGACATCCGCATAATCATTGGGAGTCACGGGTGGGTCTGTATCTTCAGCAGTGGATGATCGTACGCTCCTCGACGCATGTCCACGAATCTCCTCGTCCTCGTCTTCATCTTCTGCAGGTGCCCATTTTCGACGAGCGAAGGAAATAGGATTTGGGCGCAGTAAGGAGCCCTTGCCCATCGTGTATTTCGGAGATGTAGTGGGTGACACATAATCGAGTTCGTCCTCACTATCGGCCTGTCGTGCCCGTTTACTTGGTGAATCTTCCCCTTCTTCTATGTCGTGAGGTCTTTTCAATATGATATCTTCAAGGGCTTCCTCCCCAAATTCCACCTCAGAAAGCTCAGACGAATCCGAGTGATCTCCTTCCAAAGGTAACCTATCGTTGTACGCGGCTTCCTCAGACAGAAAAAAGCCATCCCTGAAGGGGTTATGATCCTCGGCCTCTGTCTTCGGCATCCGAGTAAGTTTGCGCATCTTTAAAACTTTCGCGCCTTTCATGTACCGTTTCCCCCCTACCGAGAAGTGTTTACGCATGAATCGGCCGTTGGTGCTTGCCTTCTTGCCAAATCGGCCATTGGCATCTCGAGGTTGCGTAAGAACCGCAAGAGATTTTGGTGTTTTCGCTTCCGACGATGTAGGAGAAGTAGGAGAAGCTATAGGAGTAGTAGGAGTTGCCGGAATCGCTGGACACGGCGCTTGATCTAGGCTTTCATCGTTGAGTATTGGTAAAGAAGGGCTAGTCGGGACACCCGTTCTAGACGACATCCTGAGCTTAAGAGCTGCAGGAGGCTCGCTCTCGCGCAGCTTTAGGCTAGGAACACGAGCTCTGCCGCTTCGTCGACCGTCAGGACTGACGTTCAGGATCTTCTTTGCCTTGGCTGACATGCCGACTTTATTTTTCGGTACTGGATGGCTGCGAGAATGGTCAATATCAATCTTCTGCTTCTTTTTGGGCTGAGGTTGCTCTGCTTGTTCGACTACCAATGTCCGCTTGTGAGACTTCTTTGCTACGGCGGTAGTGGTGGTCTTCGACGCGTCATTGAGGGAGCTGAGAGTGCCCTGATTGACCCTTTTCACCCGATGTACATCGGATGAGATGCTTGCTGTTATTTCTCGAAGGGCAGGTACGAAAGCCAAGCTCCCATCACCAGGTATACGCTCAGGCCATTTGCGCGCATAGATGGCAGAGTGGCGGATACATCTGTAAATATAGTATTGAGTGAAATTACCCGGCATGTTATGAACAGACCAACCTAGGACACTCCATCTCAAGATTTTTCTTCGGCCTGCCCCTCTTTCCAGTACGGCCGATTGAAAGACCCCAGACTACCTCAGAATCCACCGAGATGACCGGTAGAACGTTCCTACATGTCATACATGTTGGTAGAGGTTTGCCGTCCAAACCCCTCGGAGCATCAACCGGCTTTTTTGCATAAGTACCATGCTGGCCGAACATGGGGATAGAGTGCCGGGGCCTCAAATGCCTAGTCTCTGGTTCATCCTTCTCGAGATCATGTGGATCTGAGACCGAAGCTGTGGCTCGTCCTTTACCTTTGTCTTTTGCGGGAGTTGGTGTTGTTAAACGGGAGGATGTATTCAAAGCCGAACGAATCCTGGACGATGAACGCACGCTATTTGCAGCGGACGGCGCAGTGCTGTCTGACGTGAGGGGCGGAGTAACTAGCTGCCTCGCAGCCGAAATAGATCGCCCTAAAGCACTAGCACCAGTGTCTAGTCTCCTTCCTCGGCTGGTGCTCACTGAAGCATCTCTCGAGGCTTCGCGTGCCTTCTGTGCGCGTGTGGATATAACGGACTTAAATGGAACAGCAGTCGACGAACGACTGTGCGTGGTTTTCGCAGCGGAAGTCGGAGGACTGGCTATTTCCCGACCTTTGCCCTTGGACACCCCACGCCCGCGTAGGTTTGCCTCAGGTTCAGGCGTCGGTAGCCCATGGCCATTGGTTAGGGGAGAAATTGCGGATGAGTGTGAAGCAGGGAGAGACAAGTCCGATGCCGTTTCCGCCTGCAGTTCCACCTCCGTTTGGCTGCTGCCTTCCCCTTTGGGTATGACAGCGTACACGCCGCGTCGAGTGCGGCGTTCATTGACGTCGACGGTGTCATTATCGGATTCGCTTTCGGAGGCACTGGAGTCTGCGAGGTCGCCATGATCTGATTCCGCATCATGTACTGACCCTCCAGAATCAGAGTGCTCATCGTCGGAGCCCTGGGGACCGTAGCCACCACGACCATGCTTTTCACATGTAGCACACAAACAGTGTCTATTCTTGCGACCGACTTTTCATTTCGTTAGTCGTAAAATATACAAGTAGATGAAAGGCACTCACAGTAGCCCTCTCCGTAATGGGCGGTAACTTCGTCGCCTACACCAATCATCTTGATGACTCGGAAGGTAATATACCGCCCCTCACGGAAAAGCTCGACATTATGATCGCAATCGTGCTAAGCAACGCCAACAGTATCATCCGTGAGAAAGCGCTATGCAATTCAAACGAAGAACTCACATTTACGAAGCGCGCAGGCCCCAAGAACAAATGATTTTTTTTGAGCTGTTTCGAATGAATCACGCTGAAATCTCGACGGATGCCAACGCCATCAGCGTTCCCCTCGTCTGTACGCTTCAATTCCTTGTCCTCTTCCTCGCTCAAATCGGCCATCGAACCCTTCAACTCGGTGATGACCGTGCCCGGGCACATGGGGCGCGTAGCAAGGATGCATAGCTCCGATTTCCCAGTCCGATGTGAGTAACGCGAAGTGTGCGCTATTTCGATGGAACCACCCGGAAGGTAAAGTTCGAAATACCGTGAGGCGTGGCTAAGGTATGGTCAGTGGGTGCCTATTGAAGACATTCAAGAGCGGACGTACGTTGCGAACGCATTGATTTGTTTTGGATCGTAATAAGAAGACGTTAGATAATAGCGCACTGCCGTCAAGCTAAAGAAATTGAACAAATTTCGGGACAGTGAGGGGATTGGGTAGGTACCGGAGTATATCATCGACAGCTTGTCTGATTGCCACAAGTGGTGAGCCCTTGGCTGAAACCATCTGTAACCCATGAGGAGACACGTAAGATACGCGGTGTGAATAAGTCTCGGGATACGACGGACAGAATATTACTCACGCGTCGAACAATTTGGAGTAACTCGTCCGCGTTCGATTTGGGTAACCTTCGAGTGGGGTCCATCTTGTGAACGACGAGGGGGACATCGCCAGTGCCGAGCTTCTCTACAAGCAAATGGCTAAGAAAATCGTCATCCCTAGAGAGGTCGCGCATGTTCATGATCTTAGTCGGCCGCCATGCCCCTTTCTGTGACGACGGACCCGCCTTGGCCGTTGCTGGTGCCATCGCGCGAGGCGAGGGGGTGGCGATAGAGAAGATCTGAACACGGGGTGGATGGATGTGAAAGTAAGGAACAAGAGCACGTTATGAGCGGAACGCCAAACAAAAGTTGGAGGCTGAGAGGCGCTGAGTCGTGAATGTTTGAGAAGAAGTGTTGTCGCGTGGCCCCTCTCCCTATTCAGAGTCTTATACCTCCGCAAAAAAGCACCCAGGCTCTTGAGGCCGTGGACAATAGATCGTTGCACCCACCGCCACACAAACCCCGTCATAAGGCGATCTTAGACAACTCTGCTCAGGCAGTCACAGCGACCAACATGAAACAGAGCCCGCGCCTCGCATAGCACTGACATCACCACAGCCAAGTTTTGGGTAGAAACGCTGCTTAGCACACGTTTACAACAACGAAATCGCTGATACGTCAATCACAATCTGTGCTCAGTTCCTTCCTCATCGCAGTGACGGGTTGGATCGACGGAAGGCATGCATTGCAACAGAAGATGGATAAAGGACATAGTCTCATACAATATATGCGGGAGGAAAGGGAAGTTTCGGAATCATCATAGCTGCCTATTTTGTCGACCACTGCTTCTGTGCTAGACTGCGCCACCAACGTCCAATGAACCTTGCAGGAGAGCAAGTATGAAATGAGGTAATACAAAGAAGCAGCGTCACACGCAATCCGCTTATGCTGCGTGCGCGTGCTTCTGCTTGCCGGTCCTGATCTTCCTGAGGTAGAACTGTACAACGGGATAAGTCTACGGCGATTTACCGGATGAGAAATTGGACTGACCTCCAACTCTTTGCCCTCCAAAATGTAACCGTCGCAGCGACCAGACTGGCCTGGCCGGCTGCTGACGCAGGCGTACAGACGACCAGCAGCGAATTGTGTCTCGAGGAGGGGGTCAATCTTGGCCTCTGATCATGGGGACAATTTCAGCGCTTCGTAATTGTCAAGATTGGATATGCATTCTCACCCTTCTTCCTCTCATCTAGCGAACGCTGCGCGTGATGTGACAGTTTTTTCTCCTCCGTAACCTCCGTAACATCCTTCTTAGCGCCCCTCTTGGTCACGGGTTGAGCGTACTAGAGTTTCTAGATATTAGCATCTTGTTTCCTCTGGAGGACAGAAGAATATGACTCACATGGGCCTCATACCACTGACGGAAAGGGGTAGCATCGACTTGGATGATGGCACTCTTGACGAGAGTGTTCGTGCGGACAAGCTCGTTGTTGGAAGCGTTGTAAACCTATGATTATTATAAAATTGAATTCTGGGAAGTTATCGTGAACATAAACTCTACTCACGACAGTGAGAATCCTGGTCTTTCTTGTCGAGTGTTCGCTGGCCCATGCGAAGTTGCCGGTCTCAAGACGAAGTGCGCGGAATTTGAGGTTTCCTCCACGAACACGTACAGTGTGAACACGCTTGGGGCCGAGCTTGGTGCTGGCGGGTTGACGGCCGAGCTCGAACTTTCGCTTCTTGCGGTAGTGGGGGCGCTGGGCACCCGTGGCCGAACGTTTGTGCCGTGAGGAACGGGAGATACCTGCATGTCAAGCGACACAGCGTGGAAAATCATCAACGCATCGTCAAAGAGACATGACACCAGTAGGGAAAGCGAAACCCATAGTCAGTAAGAATGCAGAATTTCGTTAGAACGACCAGCAGCAACGCACCCATATTGGAGAGTCTTGAGGCTTGAGGATGGGTCTGGCGCCTAGTTTGCTTTGGTGGATGGCTGGATTACAGTTCAGAAATTAAGGTTCGTAGAAAATACAGCTCCGCCATAACTCCGCCACAGGCCAATGTCTTTCAGCCACATTCTCACGCCGGCCCCGCAAATGCTCCACTCAGGCTGCTGGTCATCCTTCGGCTTTTGTATCGAACCTATTTTGTGCCTGTCTCCCTGCATCTGCATTATCCAAGCCTAGTGTTAGACTCATTCACTCGTTCCTGGCGTCTTGGTCCTCGGTCTTATGTGGCATTCATGGGAGGCAACTGGAGGGCTTGGGGGGATGGGCTCACAAATGCATTTGAGGGACGGTGGTGAAGTGGCTTGCGAGGACGAGCAGTATGATGATAGGTGCTTGGTACCGGATCTGTATCTCCAGGTGAAGGATTCCTCCTCTGTAAATAGTTTGAATGCAATAAGATCTTTTCCTATACATGCTTGTGATGTGATACACCTTCCCTGTCCGCTGTCTCCCCCTTCTCGACTCTTCAGCGAATTCTGGACAGAGAATCGATCAGTGGTCTCGCACCACATCTATCATTATTGTTGTCGGTGGAAAACTCATTCGGTCTACGGCAAGGTGCAGTAGGTCTCAGCCTTGTGTAGCTCAACATTCGTAGACGGGACGCTCATCTGCTCAGATTCACGAATCTCTAGCTGACATCCCATTCACCATCAACGTCAAGAGTAATTGCGTTACGTGCCCATGATGTAAGGGCCCGGAACTCGTGTAATGTGGAAGGCCTCCGGAGAACGGACAATCCACCTCCGGATCGTCGCGCAGAATACGGGGTTTATCCGTCAACGCTTCCGACATACACAGCGTGTTTAGCTCGACCTTCACGTCTCGGGTCGGTGATAGCCATAACGATAGTCTGACGCCTCGCGCAAGAGGCGTGTCTATAGCGATATGTAATGGAGACGTCGCTGGATGCTTACGACTCTTCTCATTCCACTGATCATGGGTTTTTCATCGATATTCGACATTTTCACCGTTCAACGGAGGAAGCAATTCAAGTACTCGACCTTAGGTGAGCATCGTTGACGTGACTTCGGTCTGACATGTCTAAATTAGGTCATAAGGGGTCGCCAACCAGCATGTGTATGTCGAGCTAGAGAGGCTTGTCAACACTATCGCCCATGCGGGCAAGCGGAAAGTAAACAGTTCATATAAATAACTCTGAACTATAGAGATTCTGACATGTAGCTCGAAAGTTGTTCCGTACGGAAATGCGAGGGTTCCTCGATTTATTCACCCGCTATCTGACGGAGAAGCCAACAAGAGAGCTGTACGTGTTTGACTTCACTCATAAGACTGTCGCTTATACGTTCATAGTGACTGGAACCGCGTAACATCTCCAGGCAAGGAACGAGTTGTGCCTTATGACAGCCTACCCCAACCAAGTGATCCCAAAATTCTCCGTAAATTGGCGGTACTAAAAGTTAACGGTGGACTTGGTACCTCGATGGGTCAGTTGCACTTAATTCACCGTGCTATTTATATTAACTTAGCCCAGGTATGACCGGCACGAAAAGCGCACTTGAGGTGAAGGAGGACATGACATTCCTCGACCTCATAGTTCGTCAAGTCGTACATCTGAATACCACAAACCACGTTGATGTACCGCTCATCCTCATGACGTCCTTCCGTACTCATGACGACACCTTGCGTATCATTAAGCAGTACGCCAACCAGTCGCTGCGTATCACTACGTTCTGTCAATCACGCTACCCGCGAATCTACAAACAATCGTTCATGCCATGTCCGAAGAGCCCGGATGACGATAAGGATAAGTGGTATCCTCCCGGGCATGGTGATTTATACAAGGCCATGGTAAATTCAGGCCTCTTAGATCAACTGTTAGCGGAAGGCAAGGAGTATCTGTTTGTTTCTAATTCCGACAATCTTGGCGCGGTGTAAGTCCTACAGTCGATGTTCGCCAGTTGATTGTGACCATGTCGAGAATCCAGGGTCGATGAGAAGATACTCCAGTATATGGTGGACAGTAATACCGATTTCCTTATGGAAGTCACTAACAAGACGAGGGCCGACGTGAAGGTATGTTATAAACCTATACTTGCTTACAATGAAGTTCGACGGCCTTTTCTGATCATATCAGGGAGGCACTTTGATCGAATACGACGGTCGTCTTCAACTTCTTGAGATTGCACAAGTACCATTTGACCATGCGGATGATTTCAAGTCCATACGGAAATTCAAGATCTTCAATACGAACAATCTCTGGATTAATCTGAAAGGTTCATACCGTTTTTCATACCTTCTACTTTGTCACTCATTACTTTACCTGGCTAGCTCTAAAGCAAATAATGGACAAAGAAGAAATGGAGCTCGACATCATAGTCAACCCGAAAACCACAGAAGACGGTGTTTCGGTGATCCAGGTAGTTTTTTCGTGATTTTCTCTGTGGCCTCCCTGACAATCCATATCTGCAGCTTGAGACAGCGGCAGGCGCAGCAATCAAGCACTTCCAGAACGCCCATGGCATCAACGTTCCACGAAACCGTTTCCTTCCTGTCAAGAGCACCTCGGACTTGTTGCTCATAAAGAGCGATGTTTTCACCATCGAGCACGGACAACTGATAGTCAACCCTAACCGCATGTTCACCACAGCGCCGGTCATCAAGCTCGGGGAGCACTTCAGGAAGGTCCGTAGCATTCTCGCGGGCTTTCCTTAATACATCTGAACGACTACGCAGATCGCGGATTTCCAACAGCGCTTCGCACAGATACCGAAGATTACAGACCTTGATCATCTCACAGTTGCGGGTGACGTGTATTTTGGGCGGAACGTCACATTGCGGGGGACTGTTATCGGTATATCTGCGTCACCGTACGAGGCATATCTAGGGTTCTTCTGACCCTATTTTCTCAGTTGTTGCAAACGAAGGACAGCGAATTGACGTACCGGACGGGTGCACATTGGAAAACAGTAAGTGGTTCAATGCGTTTCTTCGGCACCTTGTCTCAAATGCGCGCCACAGAACTCCTCTCTGGAAATCTCAATCTGGTCGTGAGTTTTGTGTCTTCGCAAACTCAATTCATATCAATAATTCCCTTTGCTCTTAGGAGCTGTGAAATCCTGGCGGATTTTTTTAGTCCTAAATCTCTGAATTTGCATGTCAGACAGCATTATTTCATTTCCGTGCTCGAATTCATACTTTTCTCTCCACACTTTTAATGTATCCCAGACATGTTGTAGGCTAGTCACCTTAATTATGTATATGCAACGTTAAGATGCATCAGATTCATCATGGGACTACTGGGCGTCTTGGATGTTTCGGCTGCTACGGTCACTTGAACCAATATCACACGCTCACCACTAGGAAGGGTATCAACTCGCCACAAACGCCGGTGTGCTATTCTCTCGTGTACCATGTCGAAGAAATTGACTTACGGAAGTGTCAGCTCGAAGACAGGTAACGCGGAAGAGCACTACAAACGCACCCTAGCTCGCCTGCAGAAGATCCAGTCCCATCTTGAGGATTCCCCGCGAGGGACTCGCCTGAAGGACAAGGTATGTATAGTAACAGGAGTAGGATCATTGAAGGGTATTGGGTAAGTAAAGTTACCTGTCGGGTTTCGCCGCCCATTCCAATGGTAGTATTTGCGCAGGAGGGCGTCAGCTCTACTATTCGCACACGAAGGCGAGTGGAGATACTTTCCGTCAGTAGAAGCAATGCTGAATATGAAGCTAGGAGCCAAACACTTGTATCTCATAGACTACGATGGGACAAACCTCCCCGACTTGAAGTCGTGCATTGAGATGAAGTATCCAGACGTCAAGGTACCGCCTCACGCCGCCGCCACAGAACACAGAGTGCATTCTCACTGTTTCATTACGCCAGGCTACCACGATCCAGGCAGATGCTGCCGACGAAGCCGCGATAGTCGGGGTTTGCAGGCAAGCTTTGCAAGAAGAGGGCAGACTTGATGTGTTCTTTGCCAATGTATGTCTGCAGTTGACGCTGAAATGTACAGACCTCTAACATCATTAACGTCTAGGCGGGAGTAGCCACCGCCGCCCCTCTGCAGGAAGTTACTACAGACGCTTTCATGAATACCATGAGGATCAATGCGCTCTCGTAAACTTCGACTTTTTCGGGATTGTAAATGAAAACCTCTGATGGGGCCATTTAGATGTTTCCTAGCTATCAAGCACGCCTCAGAGGCGATGCAACAACAGAACCCCGTTCGTGGCAAGGATCATGGGGGTGGAAGCATCATACTGACTGCGTCCAGTAAGCATCCTCGTCTATTCTTACTAATCACCATTTAATTGATCGAGCTTCCCCAGTTGCTGGTATTCGCTCAGGAGCAGGGTCGATTGACTGTGAGCTCATTGCTGTATTCTTCGGATAGTGTAACTCAGCTCACACGCCCATTACTCCCAGACAGCGCTAGCAAGGCCGCGTAAGCTTCCTGGTCTTCTTTTCACTATTCTATGATTAACATGAAAGCCGGGAAGTGTCAACAACATGGCACAGACGGCTACCTATCAGCTCCGCAACACTGATGTTCGTGTGAACTCGATTTGCCCCGGGCTGATCGAGACCGGAATGACTGCCTTCACCTTCGAATACGCCGCCGCGAGAGGAACATCCAGCAAGATCGGACAATTGAATCCATTGGGTCGACATGCCGTCGCAGAAGGTGCGCAGACCCTGAATGAATTTCCCGGCCTCAGCTCACTTGGTTCACAATAGAAATTGCAAATATGGCATTGTTCCTTGCATCAGGTCATAACCCTTTCATTGTATTCATCATGCAGGACACTCATTATACGCATACCTAGATGAATCGAGTTACGTCAACGGACAAAATTTCGCGGTAGACGGAGGCCTGTCCAGCTCGCATCCCGTGGCGCCAGGGAAATGGGCGTAAAGATATTTGTGTATCGATACTATCTGAAGATGCAAATATTTAGCGGGAAGTATGATGTACACATAGAAAATTTGGACCGAAAGCCACTTTGCTGGATTATTCGACACTGCAGTGTTAGATCGATGACTCCGATCTGCAGCTTTGACAAGGCAGATGCAACACGCACTGCAGCTTTGCGTTTGACCGTATCGTGGATCGGCAAGATCATATAGAATGATGAGCTCCATGAGGTGACTAGTGAACGAGAACATTACCCATCTCGCTGTTATCCTCCATCGCACACTGAGGCGGCGCTCAGGTTCACAGGTCGCCCTTCCCGCTCGAGTTGGTTTCGAACTTTCATTAACTCTGTCAGCCTTTCAGAGGAGTTGGACAAGTTGTGTACCGCGGACGAAGTTGACTTGATAAAAGACATAAATTTCTCAGAGTCTTGGGCTCAAAATAGACGTCCTTGAGATGCATTTCGGTATTTGACTTGCCAGTGTAGTGCAAAATATTCTCGTACACTGGCATCGTAGGATCTCCTCTCCTCTCCTGCTTAACATTCAAAAGCTGCTGAGCCAGATGGCCCGGAGGTGAGACGTGGTATCAAGGGGGGAAGGCGACATGTTTGCCAGAGAGATGGGTGTCACGAAGCGACTGCGGCGGAAGAGCAAGCAGCACTTCTCCGACAATTGTTCGGGCACAAAATTCAGGCCTCGCAGTAAACAGGTGGCGGTTCAGAATGTTCAGCTCTATCCTCGTCCAGAAAGGCTCTTGTAGTGAAGGACAAGTATGACATTTACTACCTACTACGTGGATGCGTCGTGTCACGATTATACTCGATGATCTACTAGTGGTCGGCCAATTTTTCTGGCAGTTGTCTGCAGAGTATTGAAATATTGCAAACTTGAACCCAGTACGACGTGGAGCTTGGACATGTATACAGCGTGTTGTAACTTGACTGTCAAAGCGACGTGTAACACCCATGCTTGAGTGGCCGTAAAGATGTTGGAGAGGCGAGAAAATATAACGGGGAGTAGTAAGGAAGGTATTGATAAGTACAACGGCCATCCCGACCACCTGGTTGTCGTGCCTCTCGACGAGTAGTGCTATCTTGTCATCGACCTCGCTGGCGCGCCAAACCGTCCAACGACTGGCCACCTGGCACGAAAGAAGGCGAACCGAGAGAACATGCCCCTCCTCTCTTGCCTCCCAGACACCCAGCTGTAGCGACCAGCGGCAAATTTGCTACGACCAAAGGCCTAAGATGCAGAAAAGCGAATAAAAAGTGAGATGGGAGATGTGGAGAGCGGAATGACTGTGGGAGTGCACCGACGCTTATGCGAGGATCGTTTACGTACAATCGCTGAACGTTGAACGGGAAGCTGGCTGGTACCGTCAGGATGGCTCAGAACAAATTCTTGGTATCAAAACTACCAGGTCATGCTTCCATTTCCAACCTGATCAAGTGCTTTCAAGTTTTGTCCTATAGGTCCCTGGTAATGCTTCCTCGTCTTCAGCAGGTCGTCCTCTTCAGCCTTCCCGTAAATGAGAGCGTGACTGACACTCACTTGTCATGATAAACAGTGCCAGCGATGGTCTGTCTCAAGAAGTTTCGAACCATTGAGGCGACCCGCTTCAGGTGGTCCTGTACAGGGCTGTTATATCGACAGTCAGTTCAGGATGAAGTCCATTGGTGAGTATTCAGATAAAAATCCCATTTAAATATTTGTGGCCCGACTGTGCACCTCAATATCAATGCTGGAGATCGAAGTGACCGGTCGCAATGCTTCATACCACTCCAGACGTCCTGCATAGCACGCTGCAGACGAGCTGCACAGGAGGTCATCGTAGGCGGAGGAGTTGCGGACTGTGCTTCACAATACACAGTTTGCAACTCTTCCTTTCTCATGGTATGTGCTCGATGCGGGGCCTGATCATCAGGCAAAGCATTGGGTACAGTCCACGAACAGGAAGAATCGCAGACCATGTATCC
The DNA here is from genome assembly GCA_001913855.2 of Hermanssonia centrifuga. Taxonomy (NCBI): domain Eukaryota; kingdom Fungi; phylum Basidiomycota; class Agaricomycetes; order Polyporales; family Meruliaceae; genus Hermanssonia; species Hermanssonia centrifuga. Next base: position 2,967 of record MLYV02000690.1, on the reverse strand, counting down.
CATGGTCTGCAGCTCTACAGCATCATGGCAGGCTTTCTCTGCGTGATAGAAGTGAGCTCGCGGAGGACACAGTGGGCTTCTGCTCCTGCGAGTTATTTAAAATAGCTTGTCTCCGCACAGAGTCACTCGTTGTTGGGCGACGATGTGCTGACATATAAAAGGAAACCCACAGGTTGAGGGGCGCGATCTCTCGCACAGAAAAACCAGGCGAAATAAAAGGAAATCGACGCACCCTTGGCTTCAGCGGTGTAGGGAGTGAGTAGCAGAGGGGGGAGAGGGGCTGTTTCCTATCGATGAGGTTCCGAAATTTGTGAGGTCTTGCAGTCCCTTCTGCCAGTCTTTATACCCGGACAAATACCCGGATCAGGCTGATTGTAGATTGGCAGTGGAGAGCATCGGAGTTGGGTTGAAGGACTCTGCCGTGCGGGACTTCGCCATGTAAGTCCACTATCACATTGATCGTTTAATGTATACATGCTCTAATGAAAGGACCGAGCAGGTAGCACACATACCTAGCCCTCAAGTCAGCACTGAATTTTAGAAGCAAACCTGCAGCGTTCCTTCTGCCAGTGGCACAACCCTGATTGGGCGGAACCTACGATTGTCTGATTTCACGCTGAGATCTGAATTTTACTCCGCTACCTTCCGTGTGATCGACGGGCCTGCCTCCCTTCCCCTCGAGTCTTCCTCGTTGTCACGCCTTGCGCTCACCGTCACGTCTATAGAACCGCTAGTTCACGTTGACACCGTTCTGCTACTCTTTCGCATCCGAGCCCGATGTTGAGATGGTCTCATGTTATCATACATCCGGATCGCCCGCGCAATCGTCGTGCACAAACTTGAAGCAACAGTGGCTAGCTGGCAGTCTTTTTCCAAATCCAGCCACTGTGCATCGTCGCCTCTCGTAGGAGCGTGCCTCCTTTGCGGGCAGGCCTTCCGCATCGCTCCACAGGACCCGCGCATTGGCTTTTTTCGTCTTTCAACATTGGAAACTTCCGGTGTCAGCCAGCAATTCAGGGATGGTTAGCACACTGAGGGCTTGCGGACGTTCAGGTTTAGAAGTAAGTTGCCGCTCGATTTGTCTAATTCAATCCGAAATTGACGTGTCTTACTTCCAACCCGTGCCTGATCAACGACACAAGCTGTCCGTACTCATTACCGGAAGGAACTCGGCTGCAGAACAACGGCGGACACGCAATCTACAGTCAATCTACGCGCGGCACAGATTCATTCGCCAAGTAGTCGGCCACAACGAGATTGTTACTCGTCACTCATGATAACAAGAAGAATGCGGACCCCGTTTCGAAAAGCGGTTGGCAATGGATCGCAGCAGGAGATGTCTCTGCCTCACGCGTCACGTATACCCTACCTTGGCCTCTACGGATCTACGCCGAGCCATGTGCAGCCTGACCTGACGGAAGTTTAAGGTTCCAATGTGAGTAGCTCCCACTTTCCGCGGTACGGAAGGAGTATGTGAGAGATATGTCAGTATACGGGGTAAGTGGTTGCCCAAGACATTTCCGGCTCGACCGGCCTCATAATCTCTGATCCTACTAGATGCTCAAATGCGCCACCTGGGGAAGTCATCACGCAAGAGATGGGCGTATCATCACGCATCTTCATGTGCCTCTGTTGAGTATTTTGGTATCGCCCTCGGCGATCGTTCTCCATCTGGCCATAAAGCTACCGCATATAACACTGGAGTGACTGTAAAGAGCACGCGGAATGGACTAGGACGCCGTCTAGACTCGGCGCATGTCCGTAGGGATCTCGTGAGGAGGAGCGGCAGGAAGTATCGCCACAGTCTTGCATTGTCGCTGCTACTGAGGTTAGGAGCATTCAAGATCATGATGGCGAATCTTCTACTACCATGCCTGTCTCAGAAAATAAGCACCCCTGACGGTGATACCCGCATTCCGATGTATTGACGAGCGTGCTGCTGCACATCAGCTGCCTTGCATATACAGAACACCTCGTGGTGACAGTGCAATGCATTGGGTCATCTTCCCCAAGTTCAATGTGAGCTCAATTACTCAGACACACCTCGATTTGATGCTCACAACGACTTTCCGATTCTTCTTGAAGCGCTTGCTGGACATGCACCTGCCGTACTACTTTGTACAATAGTAGAGAACTTTATACTGCACGGCTCAGTGATCGGTACAGCTGCTTGATCCGAGTCGAACCTCCACCATGCCACGTGGCGTGGCTACCCACCTCTGACGGGTGCTTTTCCTGACCAGGATACGGGGATCGGGAAGTGTTCGACAGTTTCTCTGGGGTACCCGCCAGACTCGTCCGTCTGAACATCCTCTTCGTCTTCTTGCCCAAAAGCCACCGCAATGACTTCTAGTGCACCCCTCCCGAGCAAAGCATACATCGTCGGCGTTGGTGCATAGTACGGAATGTTCCTACAGACAGCTTACTAGTCGTCATCCAGAGAAGCATGAAGCCACCGTGTTCGAAAAGACATGCGTCGCGGGCGGAGGGGCTACCTCTATCATTCTTGCTCGCTAGAGCAAGACTATGCGAGCGAAATCTTGGGCGTTTAGTTATTCAAACGCCCGTCCCAACCCAAATAGGAATTTGCTTATTCATAAAAACGCCCGTCACAAATTAGAAATTAGGGCCTAGGCTCGTCCCCTGCCTCACTTCCCAAAACCAGCGCACGTGGCCTGCGACTCGGAATGGCAGGCGAGTCTAATCAGGGCCAGGTCTGCTCGACCTATTCCCCTCGAACAGACAACACCGAGTGTGTACCCCGCCAAGATTCGGACCACAAAACTCGGTGTTGTCTCAACTTCGGGTCGTTTGCTGAACCGCGTCGATAGTGTACTCCGCCAATATGCGGAACACAATGCTCGGCGTGTTCGTGTAATACTGACAAGTGTTTTGTTATTTTTTTCTAGCTGAAACATAACTAGCGAGTACTCAACAGATATTATCATCCTGAATTAAGGCTATACT
>MLYV02000689.1:0-14977 GCA_001913855.2 Hermanssonia centrifuga | reverse complement strand
CTGCTTCATTAACTCTGAAATTAAAGGCTTCTTTCGATCAGGATCGGCGGCGTGCCTTGCGCTTCGATCGACTGACCGTGATCATGCAGTATTGAAGTCGGGTTACATGCAGTCCGCGGACCGTTGTAGACGTCGCATAGATTCCTGTACTTCTTTCAATATATTGATGATTTCATGCAATTTTGGGTGATTTATTATGAATGATATTATACAATAAAAAGCCGGAAAGTAACAAAAAGAAATGAGCTATCTTTGAAAGAATCCCAAATCTTTGAAAGATTGGCCGTTCTTAAATGAAACTTAAAAAATCTTTGAAAGAAATGTGCAACTTATACGTTCTTTCAAAGTTCGAACCTCCTTAAATGAACTTTACGACTATTTCGTACTTTAACGCAACTTTTCCTTCTTTTAGCACGTTAGACGCCAATGTACGTTTTGCTGATGTGTTGCTAACGAGACTTCCCTAATTGCAGTGGGGGCAATGCGGAGGTGAGTTTCCAAATTTAATATAAGCATAATGGTTGGTACTAGTACTGATAGATTCTATAGGAGTAGGCTGGGATGGACCGACGATTTGCGCAACAGGCTCCATTTGCATACCATTGGACGAAGTGAGTTATCTCTTTGGATTATGAAAGCTTATGGTACTATTCTCACCGTGTACCGCCTCAGTACTATTCGCAATGTCAGCCGCCGTGATGGAAGAGTAATGGAGCGGATATAGAGGTTGTCTTCATTGCGGAAGAACAGTCTGTTGTATCTTGCATCCATTTTCTCCAAACTCAGACCCATTCCAAGTCAATTCCTGTCACGCTCTAAATTTAAATCTGTCGTTGGAAAATTGTATTTCTATCTATTTTGGGAATCGCTCCGATCTACATGCCTTCTTGCGGTTTCTGGCTTTTCTACTAGTATCCGAATCACCGTGCCAGCGAATCAGCCGGAAGAAACACATCTAAAGTTACAAAACCAATTCAGTATTGCAGGTCAAAGATTTTGTCACAGATCCTACCTTTCGTGAGCAATAATAGCCAGGTCATTATCATCGAGTCACGGTAAGACGGTACTAGTATCCCGACTGCTCCAGTTACTTCCCAAAATAGAAACCACTCGGGTTTGAAACTTAACACGACCAAACAAAGCCAATGATTCAGTGAATATTCCGTTCAACTTGAAGTTATCATCTGCGGATGCTGTGTGCTTTGCACATCTATATACTTGATGATATGTGATTCATCACATCTATATAGCAATATATGGGGCGTATCCGCATCCTCGGAGCTCTTAGTGAGTCCTAGTGTTACTCCTGATTCTGCTACACGTTCGAAAGCCTGACTGGCCATGCAGAACGTAATATACGGTCAAGATGGTATAGTCCCCAATGAAAGTGCTCCTTGTGCCACATCGACCATATGTGTCGTGTATAAAAGATCCCCGGCAGGATTGTACAATGCATCATCCGGAGTTAAGCTTGAGGTTGCAGATGCCTCCGGTGCTACACACCAGTGGAAACCATGCCCTATGCACTGGAACACCAATACTTCGTAATGGATTGAACTATACGCATTGGATATCTTAGCTGAATGCCCTATAGTGACTTCCATGCTTCTTAGGCCGCTCGTAGTCATGAGAAGTTTTACGGAGTAGATGCAACACTGGGCAGGATTTTAGGGCAGGATCTGCACCGCAATCTGCGACGTGGATGCAGGACGTTAGCGATGTTCCCATTGAACATTATCAGCTGGAACAGATCACGACGATCTCTGAACAGTTATCTGTTTACGCTCAACAAAGATCTTTCTCATCGCGCCTTCGATCATGCCTTCATACCTCCCACGGAGCATGATTCGGAAAGATATAATTGTAAGAAGGAATGTTTATGCGTTGAACATTGTCAGCTGAAACGACAATCTCTGAACAGGTATCTGCTCATACTCAACAAAGATCGTTCCCGTTTTGATCGCCTGTGCCTTGACACCTCCCACGGAGCATGACACGGAAGGACAAGAAGCGATAATTATGCATCGCATTATTGTTGAGAGCCGGACAACATTTCCCCGAACAACACTCGAGTTATGGTATATTCCGTTGGGTGTGATATATATAAACGAGGGTGCCCTTCGTTTTCCCCTCAGATCATTCGTCTCAAACCAAACCACTTAGGCTTTCGGGAAAAGCAGTTTCACCTTTATCATGCATATCCCTACCCTGCTATCCGCACTACTTTGGTGCACGTCGTTCCTACCTGCATTTGGTGTGTAATAATACTCATACGCGGTATATTCTACTAATGCATACTTCATACATGTAGTCAAAGCAGGCGAGGGTGGGAGTTTTGTCCTCATCAACGGCACTCCTTATGTTTGGCAGCTAGCCGCTATCGACTCCTACCAAATGAACGCCTGGTCTTTTCCATCTTTGATATCTCCAGGTGCGTCTACTATATCTCAAATATATATCATATGAATCACTCACGCTTTGTTTAGGGGGCATGGAAAAAGTGTATGTCGAATGGGACCAAAGCATTTTTGACGATGCATACGATGATGGAGGATGGGTAATTTATGGACTTGCCGGCACATCAAATCAATTCCAGCTTCAAGCTACAGCCACAGGGAATACGTACAACACTTCATTCACCCTACAAGTTTATTTCAACGGGATCTCCACAGCGAACAATCCCCAGGGCAGTCTCCTGAACCTTGGATGGGTGCATGATGGGAATACTGTATTCATTCTGTCTGGGACGGCCGGAAATTATCACTCCATCAATCCACCTTCCAACTGGATGCAGAACAGTCTCCCCACTATCGGAAATCGCATACTCCGCCATCTCACCATACCTGGCTCTCACGATGCCGGAATGAGCTTCATCAATGGTAGTACCTTCTTCGGTAGCGAGGATCATGTGCTCACGCAGACACTGTCTATCGGCGGTCAGCTCGCGCGAGGGTCCCGATACTTCGATCTTCGCCCCACCATCTCATCTGGTATCTTCAAATCTGGACATTATACCAATCTCTCCGTGGTCGGCTACCAAGGCGCAAACGGCCAATCATTCTCCTCAATTATCGACGATGTCAACGCTTTCACTGCCAACAACGCGGAACTTATCATTCTGAATTTATCCCATGATCTCAATTCGGATAATTACTCGAGCCTCAAGCAGAGCGATTGGAACAACCTATTCGTGCAGTTATTTGCACTACACCACTTATTCGTCGCTCCCAACCCGACCACAGTTGATCTCTCTAAGTTAGCGTTACGCCAATTCATTGGAAACGGCCAAGCAGCTGTGATCGTCATTGTCCAACCTCCTAGCGATCCAAGCGTCACTCTGGGACTTTGGCAAACCCAGGGCTTCTACAACGCGACTACTCAATTTGCCGTGTACGACAATTATTCCAACTCGAACGACCTCAGCTATATGTCAAAAAATCAACTTAACCTGCTCGAGGAACATCGATTAAACTATAATAGTCAAGAATTCTTGCTCTCTTGGACTCTCACCCAACAAACTATAGACTTCACTCAGAAAGACGCCCCCAGCATCATCGATTACGGAAACATTGCAAATAACGCACTGTTCACACTCCTTCCACCCACCATCAAAAGCACTCTCAACATTGTATTCCCCAACATCATATATATCGACAACTTTAATCGCTCGGACGTAACGGCTCTGGCAATTGCTATCAATGATATGGTGAATATCAACGACCCTGCCCCGAGCAGCACCAGCTCTACAAGTGCGCCGAGTCCTACTTCCACAGAAATCGTTAGCGAGGTGAGCTTTATACTATCAGGATGATCATGTTGCAGCGATGCTGACGAGACTTTCCTAATTGCAGTGGGGGCAATGCGGAGGTGAGTTTCGAAGTCCCAATATAAGCATAATGGTCGGCAGTAGTACTGATAGATTCTATAGGAGCAGGCTGGGATGGACCGACGACTTGCGCGACAGGCTCCACTTGCATACCATTGGACGAAGTGAGTCATCTTCTTAAATTACGAAAGCTTCTAGTATGCTCACTATGTACTGCCTCAGTATTATTCGCAATGTCTGCCGCCATAATGGAAGAGCAATGGAGTGAATATAGAAGTTGTCTTCATGCGGAAGAACAGCCTGTCGAATTCCCATCCGTTCCGAGTCAATTCCTAGTGCCATACTGTTGAATCTGTCGTTAAAAAATTGGATTTCTAACTATTTTGGAAATCTATCGTAATTATAATAGTTCCTGGTCTCAGTAGCCATAATTCCATCCACTCATACCGGACCAGGGGATTCAAGTCCTTCAGAAGAGTGCTTAGCATCGCCCGTGTCCCGAGTCATATACGTCTCGGGAGACTCTGCATACCTCTCATAAATCAGATGGAGGAATCGCCTTCTATTGCCCTGGAAACCTGCAAGCTACGTATGAATCAAAGTGAGTACTGGAGAGAATGAGTATGCGACGAATAAACTATGGATACATTCTATTCTAGCTTGGTACTACTAGTTGATTTATCTACAAAAGTTAAATGTGACGGTTGAGTAAAAGGTTTTGCAGCTGGCATTCTTGCGTCTATAGGAGTCCATAATGAAGAAAGGGATGGAGTTAGTGATGTTGTTGGATCAGAGTGGCGTAGCGCCAGCAATGAAGTCATGGATAGATGCGTGAGGGAAAGGCGTGAAGTTCGTGCCGGATGTGTCTTGAGACGTTGCAACGTAATAGTTCATGTCGGTTCTTCGAGGGACGAGAATATGAATTTATCCAATGAACTCTTCGCGGATCTCGTGGTCCCCCTCTTGCACATTCACCTTCTTGAAGTCGTCGCTATCCTCCAACGGCGATTCCGTCACAGGCGAGTCCCCTTCAGATGTCTCTACCCTCGCCTTCTCATCTTCAACCTCGACCTTCCCCTTTTCCTCGTCGGCCGCCACTTGTGTTTTATTCGGCGACATGTGCTCAGCCTCGACACGGTAGAACACTAAGAGCGAAATGATCTCCACGCCGATGATACCAAGGAGGAACCAGAACGCTGCCGCGCGACCTGCGTACCCTTTCGGGTCACCGTTCTTCTCTTCTACAGAAGTCTCGATGGAACTAACGGCCGCGATTCCAACCGCGGAGCCGAGCTGCAGTGCGCCGTTGAAAATGGCACCTATAGTGCCTGCCATGGAAGAAGGGGAAGTACGGAAGATCGCGATACTGCGTAACAAGGACCGACGTCAGTTCGAGCTTATCACAGGAAAAGAAGACGGAAGAAGAGAGGACACAAAAGGCGTACTTTGTATGTGTGTACGTCAACATGGCACCCGCACTCCCAATGACAAATGCGGGAAGGACCATCTTCCAGTACTTATCGGGAGAGTCTGCCAATGCAAGGAGGATCGTCGCGATCACGAGGAGACCTTGTGCGAAGAGAAGCACGTATTTAGGACTGATCTTGCGTGAGAGCGGGCCGCTGAAGCTAGCCGCGAAGGCCAGTGCACCAATGGGTATCCTGAATGCGGGGTACATACCGTTGGTAAGAAATGGCATATATAAAAAGGCAGCGGGTACTTACATGCGGAGTGCCACAGAGATGACAGACCAGTGATAGATGTCTTGCCAGAGCGTGGTGAGGATTGTGAAGATGGTGGTCCACCAGAGGTAAGGAAGAAGGGCCATGCCGAAGAGCACAGAAAAGTTGGGTAGGAACCATGTCCGCGGTGGTCTATGCAAATTTGTTAACGTTAGGTACGATATCAAACGAAAAGGTTCGCTTACACAGCAGCGACCGCGGGCGGGATAACGGTCTCATAGTAGAAGAATGCTGCAACCATGAATACAGCAATGACGAGCGGTGCGAGTACTAGGGCTGAGCCCCAGCCAGACGACGAGCCGGAAGTGACGGCGAATATGAACAGAATCAGGGCAGCTATTGATTTTCACAAGAAGACAATTAGCGGGCATATTCAACTTAGAAGGAGAAGTGATACATACCGGTCAGGATGGAGACACCGACGACATCGAGACTCTTCCATCGAGAATGTTGGGGTTCATCGATACCTCGATTGGGTTGAGGTACGAGGAAGACGCAGAGCAGACCAATGGGGATGGCAACCAACGCCACGAACCAGAACACCCATGGCCAGCTGGCGAATTCGACGAAGATGGCGCCAATGATCAAACCAAGGACTATTTCGTTGAAGGGACACGGGTTCTGTTATGACTAGGAAACAACGTGGAAGTTCTCGGAAGTACTAACCATTACCAATTGCGCCACAACCGCCAAAGACACCGATAGCACCTGCAGATGCGCAATCACAAAGACGTCAGGACCGATATAGATATAGGCGAGTGATGTGGGATGTCATGTGGAACATGGACGATCGTACTTACGAGCTTGCTCGTTAGATTCTGGGAATACCTCGACTAGAAGTGATAGAGCGGACGGGATCGTTAGGGAGGCCGCTGACGGGAAGCTTTCAACACGGTCTGGTCAGCTGAGAAGGGTGGGATAATCATACCTATTCCGCTCAAGGCCCGCAGTACTATGAGAGTAATCTTGTCCTGCACGAAACCAGCGCCGATGGAGATGCAGCCGAGACCGGATACTCCAACAATAAATGCAGTTTCTTTTTAGCAGAGTTAGTCAATATGTCAAGAGAATAAATAAACGGGCACGCGTACTTGGGTTGTATACATCACTTATTCTCCCGCTCTGTGAGAAAGGTCAGCGACAGGCCAAACCACCAAGACCAGAGAACTTACAATCAGAAGAAAAGAGGCGAACGTAAGCTGGAACGCACTGATAATCCACGTTGACTCGCTCACGCTCATCCCCAAATCAATGACCAGACGGGGGATGGCTGAAAACAGAGCAGAGTTATTGAACGCATCAAGAAACTGTGCGAGGCAGAAGACGACCAGGAGAAGGTAACGACGGGCAGTTGAATGGCGTTGGGGGATCTTTCCGTCAACCAGTGTCTGTGCCGGAGAAAGCATCCGCGCTTTAGGCTCAGAAGGGACCGGAAGCATCGTAAGAGTTGGGCTGATTCGTAGGCGTGAGATTCGTTGGGGGAAAGGGAGACGACACAGAACTCAGGAGTTGAGCTTTATAACAGCGACGATAGGGTGATGGGGAACAGGCGGATATGCGATGCTCCGACCTGCTGACTGGGAAAGTCAGGGGAAAAGTTCCTAAAGTCAGAAGGCGAGCAGTGAGTTGTTATAAAGCGTGCGCTCGGTAAGTACTGCCGCCAAGGCCGAGTCAAGTTCTGTTATTGCTGGGCTTACAAATGCGCCTCGAGGAAGAAACGAGCAGACCAGGTAAAAGTTCCAGAACATAGGAAATTTTGGATTTCCTGCATTCTGATTGGTTGCCGTTGTTCATACCGAAGCCTATCAATTGATCGCCACACCACAGCCAATAGGAATCTCCTCGGAGAACCCTGATTTACGTCAAAGATAAGCGGTAAACATACGGCCCGTTCATAAAGATAAGATAAGATCATACCAACGGGCGACTCCCGAACTTGGAATGTTAACTTGAAGTTGGGGCGCATATAAGCAATATTAAAGTCTCGGTGCAAAGTTCGGACACCGCAACGGGGAAAGCATCCTGCTGGGAGAGATGTGGAGGCGATCGTTCATGACAAACAGCAGACTGTGGGCAAAGACGCATATACTGAACCTCATTAGGCAACCATGTCCTGCTCTGCCGTGGTCGCATCGAGGAGACCCCACATTGAACGTGTTTTGCGATTTGTAAACCATGGGTGCGACATAGATGACCACCAAAGCCTAACCTTCAAGTACGGATTGGAAGGAACCCTTCCATATCGTACTGGAAGATCAATGCTTCTGAACGATAGCGATGCAGCTCCTGAGCGAGTATTAAAGCTATGCATGCTCTACGAACGATTGCCAGCTGCAAGTAGTAAGAAGCTAGTTGCCAACGTAAGAGCATGACATACGCACCTCTTCGCATCCGGACATCTTGCATCATGAGCAGAGACAGGGTAGACAGTCTCTGGTGTCTTTAAATTGTCCAAAATACCACCGGTCCTGGGTCCGAAGCCTCGACGAGTTACCGAAGGCACGTTGCATCGATGCGGCAAGCCTGCAAGCACAGTGGCAAGGCATGCACTTAGCAACAGAATTGAGCACTAGCAGAAATACCGCCTTCGTACATGCAAAGTACTGCGTGCCCTTCGCGAGAGGATAAAGCTTTAAAGTAGTGTGGGTCAAAGAGGTGGTTACACAGCCTAGAAAGATGGCTCCTGCACGTGCGCTGCGACCCCAAACGAGTTGGCACATGCGCGCCTAGACTTCCCTGCCTCTTGCTCTACAACCTCCATCTCCGTCGCCTCCACCACACGCCAGGCCCATCCCCTCGTCAGCTCATAACCCTCCGTTCAACAACTAAACTTCCAAGATGTCTGGCCGTGGAAAGGGTGGAAAGGGTCTCGGAAAGTGAGCTATCTTCCTGTTCACGGTCTACGGCTAGTCGCTAGTGCGGATGGTGTTTGGAATGGTAGATCCTAACGGAGTGGCTTCGCGTCGTACATAGGGGCGGAGCTAAGCGTCACCGCAAGATTCTTCGTGACAATATTCAGGGTATTACCAAGCCCGTGCGTATCTCACTCAAACCGACGTGATTGTTAGTTGTAAACTGACTATGTGGCCTGTTCTTTTTCTGCAACTGTTAGGCTATCCGTCGTCTCGCCCGTCGTGGTGGTGTCAAGCGTATCTCTGGTCTGATCTATGAGGAAACCCGTGGTGTTCTCAAGATCTTTTTGGAGAATGTAAGTCGCCACTCTCTTATGCAATCCGCACAGCCATACTCATTATATTCTCTAGGTCATCCGTGACTCGGTGTGTATTGACTCGGTGCTTCTGCTGCGCGTTTACTGACTATCCGTGATTGGCATTTAGGTCACATACACCGAGCACGCTAAGCGGTATTGCACCTTTCTCTCATTCTCAGCGTTACCATGCAACTCATGCGGTCTCTAGCAAAACCGTTACTGCTCTCGACGTCGTGTACGCCCTCAAGCGCTCTGGCCGCACTCTTTACGGTTTCGGTGCTTAAGCACATGGCAAACGAAGCAAACTATGTTCGTATATCTGCTCATTACCTCCTCTCCATGATATAACTCTAATGCGAATAACAGGTACGATGTTCCCTGTAGCTCGCTGTGTCGACCCCTTTCTTCGTTCTTGTTGAGTTCAGGACCTCTATACGCCTACGTAGTATGTCCCAATGATTATTGAGTCGCTTTGTATCATCTTTGGGCCTCGATGCAGTGCTTTGTTTTCCTTTGGTGTTGGCCACCACCGGGACGTCCTAAGCGAAGGCATGTCAACTTGATGGTCTGCTGCTGTTATTTCCATGATAGCGCGGGCCATGTATAAGATGGTCGAAAGACATTGATGATGCTCATAGTTACGACTGCATGCCTTTCCAACCGAGACACACCCAGTAGCCTTCGCTGGAGTCGCTTCGACTGGACTCAGGTTTCGAGAAGTATACCATGCGGAAGTTGGGCTCAAGCATCTTCTCTCTAAATTCCTGGGTGTGGGGATGCTGGAAATGTTTCAAGCTGTACGCCTCACTTAGCTGGGTTTACGATGAGAAAGTCGGATTTGAAGACGTACATGAGGACACCACCGCGCGTCCTGCCAATTTCCCGTGCTGTCCTCATGTGTCGCTGTGTGAATTCGAAGACGGCCTCGCAGATGCGTAGACTCGACTCTACATCGCTCGTACGATTACCAGTGAAGTTCGCAGCCATGTCAGAGAGAATCACGTCCGCTTTGCCTACTCCGCCGTACCCCTCCCTTTCTGCAAGCAGGGCGTTGATGAACCGGTCTGTTTGGGGTGAGAGAAAGTCCATTTGAAGAGTCTGAACTCCAGGTATTGGGTAGATTGGGAGCAAGTCGACGGAGACAATCGTCCCGCGACCTTTTGGTTGTTTCGCGTTTGGTATGTCTTTGTTGAGATTCAGTGAGTCGTCCTCGTCGTCCTCGTCTGAGACAGGTGTGCTCCATGACCCATACGACTTGGACTTTGCAGTATCCGTCAACCCAAAACCATCCTCAAATTCCTCAAATTCCTCTTCCGTCTTCTTCGCTTTCAGCTTCCGCGACCCCACAACGTCCTCGACCGTCCACCCCAACTTACTCGCCACAACCTGGCTCCACCCACCAGGCGCCCCACCCAGGTCGACTACGGCACGCACATCGTGATAGTCGAAGAATTTATACTTGACGTCGAGGTCGAGGAGCTTATAGGCAGAGCGGGCGCGGAAGTGTAGAGAATTCGAGGCGCGTTGGCGGACGAGGGGGTCTTTGAATTGGCGTTGAAGCCACTTGCGGGAGGATGGAGGGAGTTTGTGTGATTGCCGGACCAGGGTGGGGGCGAAAGACATGCACAACTCTGTCGAAAGAGAGAGGAGGGAATATTGTCAGGCCCGGAGGTTTGGATAGAAAAGGAAATTCGTCGGCTTCCCGATTAGATCTTTGATGTTTCGGATTAGGTCATCTTTGGGCGCGCCGTCCATGACCATGTCCAACTCATCCGACACACTCATTCCCGGATACACACTCGTCGACCAATTCGGTGCGGACGACGAGTATGAATGCGATGATGATGGACAAATAGTCGAAGAAGTCGAATATGTTACTCTTGATCTTGGCTTCGTCGAGCCCACGTTAGTGCCAAGCAGCTCTTCATACCGCCTTATCGTGAGCAGCTTTTCCCGCTTTTCTACGACATTTGATTCAATGGAATTTTTTCCGTATAGGGACTAGATACACCGTCCCCATATCTACAATTGTCTGGGACCACATTCAAAGGACAACATCAGACTTTGTTAGGCACCGAGCTCCTGTTCGCTGAAGGTAGTATATATCCGAGCGAGTAAAATTATCGTTCACACAAGAATTTAGATGGGCACGAACGCGGCGCAAAATCCCTCGCACACATCGCCAACACTGAGCGTCGTATCAAGTTCAGAGAGGTGGAGCTAAAACCAAAGAAAGCTGACGACGGTATACCACCGGACTCCTCTCAGCTTGACAAACCCAACACCAGTTCGTCAAAGAGAAAAAGGCCGCAAACCGTCGAGCAATTTCTCGGGAACGAGACTGCCTCAGAGCCTGTGTCTAGAGGGGGAGGTCGAAAGGGAGGGAGGAAATCCAAGAGAAAGATCCCTGATGTCGGCATAGAGGAACTCCATAGGGCTGACGAGATTCCAGAGCTTATGGAAGTAGACGTCGGCCAGGAGGCATCTGTTGACGTAGACGTCGAAGCGACGGAAGTGAATGCTAGCCCCAGTCAAAAGGAAACCTCGAGAACGAATTATGCCGCGGACCCAATGGATATAACAGAAGGATAGAGCTTATTTGTATGTTCATGCATGTCTATATTCTTCTCGAAGCTTACTTGATCTTGCAGTTCTTTCGGTATTTTTTGTATCAATATGAATGAAGGTGTAAACTGCGAATTGCGGCTGCATTTCATCTGGCTTCGGCTTGCTCAAAGAGGTGAGATCCTTTCCTATCGCCTACAGTGATCATGATGACCATGCGGCCATGGCGCTTTTATATCTCGTCACCTGGAGTTCTGTTGATCTGGCTGAAGTAAAGTGAGGAGTCATTTTACATGCCGTTTTCCAGGCTGGTAAAGAACTCAACATATGTAACTCGTCCGGCGCCCAGCTTTATAGCCAGTGTCTCTGTAAGTGTCACTTAGCTCGCAGACGTGAATCATTGAAATCATACAGTCTTTGATAGATGGTTATCTTCGGTTTTCACGCTTAAGCTGACATGAATTGCAATCAATTCAATATCAGTAGCCGGACAATCAATCCTACCGGCTGCACAGTCCCGAACTTCTGCCTGTGGCGTCTCGGATGGTTTCTGGCTTGACCTCACAGTCGCAGTCACATTACTCCATTCACACGTCTCCGTCGAGTGCTTAGGACAGTAAAATCCGCGTCCGAGCGGTCTTCAGCTATGACTGTTACTGTCCCTATCATTGGATTTATCCCGCGGACATGAACTACCCTGAGAATGTGATAGTATCAACCCTTATCAACCGGGCAAGAACGGTCAAATTCGCCCACCTGGTTGCATCCAAAAACACTGAAGAGTCGTGAGGGACTTGGACTTCAATCGATCTCGTAATTGGGAGCGGCATGTTGCTCATCAAGCGGTCCATTTGTGCGTGCGAAGAAGATGGCCGCAACGATGCCTTCAGATATAGTTACGATCGTCTACCGAGGTGGGTCAGGTTTCTATTTGACGCTGCAAACTGAATTCACATCTTGCACAGATCACATTGCACTTAATCTCAGAGCCTCGTGTCGCACCCAGAACTTCCCTGCCGACTTCATGGACATGTGCGTTGGTTTGGGCATTTTCCCATTTTCTGTGCCTAGTTGACACGCTAAAACTCCGCACCTCATCTTTTTAGGTCACAGATCTCCTCGTGGTATCTTAGAACTATCATTTGAGGTAGCCAGCATCGGAAACCTTCGCAAGCGTTTATATCAGTACGTGATTAGATTTATTCAGGTTTCCGGAAGAATCCCTGATGCAGCCCACCGTCCAGGATCGATTATATTGAAGTGCAAATTGTGTTCCCATGTTGGTGCAATAAGTGAGGTCACTTATGCGCTGACCGCACCCGGTATTGAGTGGATATTACCTGCAGGTGCGCTACCTGCTGGTCGCCTGCTACTATACATTACAATGACGGGCCATCAGACAGCTGCCATTGTGGAGTATGCAGAGTACCCTTTGCATAACGATCTTCTCATGGAGTCGGTCCATGCTTCGAGCCGCAAGAGTGCCTGCCGAGAGCGCCCACAGCATATAAAACAGATACTTATGTTATCTGCCGCTTCACCCAGTCCTTCAACCAGACCAACTCCTTCACATCGAATTTGCGTTTAGACAGCCAGTGTTCGCATTTATGAGGCCGACGTCCTTACATGCCTCCACGGGCTTGCGTTCATTCTTCCTTGCGGCCGCCCACCTCTCTGCCTTCTACGGTCTACAGAGAGGATCCCCGTTGGAATGGAATTGTACGTTCGTGGTTCTGGCCTAATATCTCGAGGGTACTAAAAGGTACTATAGGACACATGAGGACTATGCGTCGCAGCTCGCCACTGTTTAAACATCAGGGAACCTTGATGCTCGCGCGCTCAAAGGCTCTCGGCAGCATGACGGGTGCAAGTCATAGACCACATGGGTCTCAGCCTGCTGATAGGGTTTGGGAATGAGGAGCCATCTCTCGTGATCATTGGACTTTGGCTGCCGTTCCTAGACTGTTCAAGGAGATTCCAGTGAAGGACTTTGTGACGCGAGGAGCGGGAAAGACGAGAGGGCTGAGTAGGAAAAGTGTATTGAGGGAAGGTGGACGATATTTTTTGCCGTTGGACGCAGAGGATATCATACGTAGTCGGCTTGGATGGTATCGTCATAACCAAAGTTCCACTTTCTTGCTTTTTAGGACTGTTTAATAAGGTTTTGTTCAAAGGACACACATCGTTATACACGATCAAATTGCTGATTTCTGGATGGATCACATCGCAAGTTTCCCCTAAGTCCGGTATTGCCCGCTTGAAACTGGTGTTTGGACTGCCTGTTGCGTAAAGGGCACTGAAGGACCACGGAGCGGTAGCGCAACTTGAGTGGTACCTTGCGATCGTGAAGGTGTTGGGCGGACAATGGTGAGCGACATCTTCAAGGGCTTTTGTCACTTGATTCGGATCTGACAATGCTTAACACGAGCAGAGGTAAAATCCGAGTTGTCCGAGGAAAGGTCCGATGTTGGCAGTAACCAATTTTCATTATGTTCTGGAAGTGACTTTCCCATGAAATGTCACATTTATATCATATTCGGGACGAGCACAAGACACACAGTACCATGTGTCGTGGAACAATACGAACTCGCTTTGGCTTTACGACGATCCAACTGCACTGACAGTACTACTTATACCGACGTGCGTGGTATATATATATACACGAGGCCGCCAAGAATACGCCTCTCCCCGAACGTCTGCGAGTCGCCGCATCTCAAGTTCATGATGCCAGCTGATTCACTCGGAAGATCCACCAGCAGGCTGCGGTCACTCATGACTCGAGTTGCCATTTGTGCACTCACCCTTGCTACCGCCACGCCGTCGTTCGCACTCCTTAAACCGATAATATCCCCGTCCCAATGCACATCGGGGGTGCTCTGCTGCGACACGATTGAGTCCTCGACGTCGATTCTGGGTCCAATCCTCCCTGGACCACAAGGCCTCCCCCTCGTTGGATTGAATTGCGATCCGATTACCGACTTGACCCTCGCTCCACTTACATGGTAGGTCGGCATATGACGTCTTGCATCGATTGGCCCCCATCCTTACCTTTATTGTATAGCAATGGCATAACTGCCTGTTGTCCGCCCGTGCTTCCGCTTCCTATCTCTACTAGCACATCCAACGGACGTACGTTTTTTTTGTTGCCTCCAACTTCTCGAACTGGGATCTAATGTGCGCATTCTAGCCATTCAGACGGCGTCGAATTGTAACATAGTCGATATTAGCCAGATGTAGATGCGGTGTTTCTTACGAGTCGCACTGCTTATGCTGTCTTGAGGAGCGAGTCGCACTGTTTATTCTGCCAGTGTCCTGAGGACTATCAGCAATTAAAAATCGGAACTTCAAGTTGGGACAGTCACTGACCACAAATCCAACCTCCTACACACCCCTAGGAATCCGAGTCTTATGGTCCAGGGCAAAAACTAGACTGGGAAAACTCCGAGGTTGCGACCAAGGAATTGTGAAAAAAACAATTGCAACCTTCGTTGGGATTTTGTTTGTGAGTGGGGGAAACCCGCTCCGCAAGAGAGAGAGTGTGTGTGAAGCGTAAGCAGAGTAGCATACTGCTACTGCAATTAAATTCGCCGTCCCTCGTCGAGTCGTCCTCTATCAAACAACGGATTCATGTGG
>MLYV02000687.1:0-10074 GCA_001913855.2 Hermanssonia centrifuga | reverse complement strand
CATGTGGGACCGAAGGTCCTTGCACCGTACCTGATACAGAATACAATAACTCCTTCCTCCTCGAGGCTACTGAGCGCCGCCTCGTTTCCTCATGGCCAGGGGCGCATCACTAAGTGCTTGGACCACCTGTGATCCGCGGTGCGAGCCTAGACCGTGCGTTCGATTCTGCGGCTTTTCGAACTTACGGTAGACTGGGTCTGGTCGGGCCGTAGGGTGGGAGTGAATCCTACTGGAAGATAACGGAAAGCTAGGCAAGCGAAGATCGGATAGGAAAAGGTTCGAATAACGCGGGCGCCGAGAGTTGGGTTCAGTAATGTCGTATGTAGTGGTGCGCCAAGTTCCTGGTTCGAACCAGCGCCTGGCCCGGTCATGGGCGCTTGCCTACTCGAATGTCAAAGATACTGACATGAGTTGGGAGTTCGAACGAGTGAGGGAAACGCGAAATCTGGAGGCTACAAAATAGGGGGCGTATCAGCGTCTGCACAAATGTTTAGATCATTGCGTGGAGACCTGGAAATTTGATAAGTGAGCACCTAGAAAGCCTCGTAATGTGCCTGGACGATTGTTGACTTCTACAGGAAGGCATCTCCGCTTATTGCTCAAAGTTGACTGTTGTCGTGGGCGAGGCAAATCCTTCGTATGCCAGTACCAAAAGAGCTCAGAAGCGAGTATAGGACCTTAAGTATGTTATTATCTTAGCTCGTAGATGTTTCCTCTGTTGACTGACGAGTAAGCTACTAGGGCTCGAACAAGCCAGACCTGGGCAATGCCGCACGCATCTGCTGTTGCTACCGGGGAGCCAGAGGAATTGCAGGAGAGGTCCGCCGCCATCGAGCAGGAAATCAAAGCACTCAAAAATTCTGGAAATTGGAGGGGCTCGCGCAGAATTCAGCTGCATATAAATTAGCCAGCAATGAGATCACCAAGGCCGAAGTCATAAAAGCCAAGCTAAGAAGGAAGAGCGCCATAGATACAAATAGGGTGAACATCAACCGCGAAGTGGTGTCACGAGTGGAGGCTCAGAAGTTGGCGAGGTCACTTGAGATGTGAATGAAATTCAGGAGGAAGAACGCGCAGAGGCCGCGGCAGAGACTTTGAGAGAAGATTTGGACAACCTGAAGGAGAATCTGGACAAGAAGAACCAAGCAATCCAGGCATTCCGGCAGAAGGAAGTCAGTGCATATTGTGACTCGTTTGAGCATTGCTGATTTTTTGATTTTAGACGGAGTTCTGTTGAACATTGGCCATATAACAAGGGACTGAACTTGGAGAAGATCGGTGCAGAGGTCGACCCCAAGGGCCACGTTGTCATCAATGACCAATTCAACACCTCCGTGCAGGGTGTGAAGTGTATCAGGGATGTCACCTTCGGTCCTAGCTTGCGCTCAAGGCTGAGGAGAGTTAGTGCCGTAGCTGTTTACTGGTTCTGCGTAACTGACATGTTTTGTGATGCTTTTCCAGATATTGCTGCGATTGAATACATCAAGAATGGCCACTACCACGTGAATTACCATGCCATCCCCTCTGTCGTCTATACGCATCCCGTGGTTGCTTGGGTCGGCAAGACTGAGCAATGAGCCTTCTTACAGGCCAACCTTCAATAGTCTGCTGCATACCGCTAGAGGAACGGTCCTCAGTGCAACCATATCCGTTCTACTCTCAAGGTCAAGTCATTGGTTCCCTTTAGTAACTTAAGCGATGTCAACTCTTGTTTGACCAAGACATGGAAGGTATGTGCTGCTACGTGGCATGATACTCCAAGTCATATTGATCTGCTGCTACCTCAGGTTTGCACCAAGTTCGCCAGCTTTCTCGAGCAAGGTCAACGGCTTGAGAATCTGAGTTGGTGTCTGTGGCAACTCCAGAACCTCACGGTCAAAACGGACAATGCCAAGTTGAAGCATGAATTCTGCAAGCTTTCGAAGTGCATGAGTGACAAGTTAGACAAGGAGAAAGAATGGTACATGTCATGACTTGCCGCTTCCATGAATGGCACCTCTCATAAACATGCAGGGAGCATCAAAGAATTGCAAGTCCCTGGATTGAGGCGCAACCACTCCACCGACATTATCCAGCAGCGCGCTATTGAGAAGGAGCGTAAGCGTGAAGCACAGAGTGGTCGCCCCGGTGATACGCCCCCATTTTTATGCTAGTATACTCTCCGATTTTACTTTCCCATCTTCCGTTTCCATCTCCGTCTCCTTCACCAGTTCTAACCTATGAGATTCGAACCAGATCTCCGATCTTCATGCTAGAAAGGTTCGAGTCATACCTACAAAGAGGTCCAAGCACTCGGAGATCAGTTTCCCAGAGTATCTTGGCTTGTCTATCAGTAGTATGAGAGCTATGACCTTTGCCTCGGATCTGGCCTTTTAGCTTTCTTATTGTTTTCCTCATGCCTTGTTCTCTTCGTCTTTTGTTTCTACCACATGGTCTGCTGTCATATGGTTCGTTAGCATATGGTCTGCACTGGTTTCACCTTTTATTTGGTTTTATTTTGATTTTATTTGATATTTTCGAATCTTTACTTCAAATTTACTATATAAGCCCCTGTACTTCGTCTACAACAAAAGAGAAGAGTTCCCCCAGTTCCTAGTACAAGAGGGAAGTGTCCCTAGTTTATTTCTATCCATCCAGTCCCCATTCATAACCACCTACAAGTCACAAGCTTCGATTTTTGAATCTATGAGCTTTTAGCCTTGTATATCCTCTATTTTGATCTTGCTTGACTCTATACTTCGTCCTCAGTGGTACTTGAGTGTACTACACCCATTCCAATCAATCCCAGCCCTTTCTATCCGTCCCCAGTTCTTATATTCTCGAGGTACTAGAGTGCTCATACTAGTACTAGTACAAAGGTACGAGAGGCTAGTACGAGGTTCGAGTTTTGAGTACAAGATACGAGGCCAGTACGAGAGGGTCCAGATACGACTGGCTAGGAGGTTTGTCTCATATCCCTCCCTTGTATAAACAGACTCTGGTCTTGGGAATCCAGAAGCCCCCTTGCACCTTTACAGCACAGTGCCTCGAATCTACCTACTTTTGTGACTGTAGCATAGCCCGGAGGGGTTGTGTTGTGTGTTAGGATAGTATCTGGGGCGCAGCGTATCACCGGAATCCATCACATGCAATTCACGTTCAGTGTTGATCCTCCACGAGGTTAAGGTGAAAGTCAAAGCGACTGATACGACAAAACCAGTTGGTGCCATCCCATATATCACCCTGACCCAGTCACCCTCTGAGTCGGATTGCCTCGCCTGCGAGCTGCATCTTCCGTGTGTGTTCGTCCCCGCGTTCATCAAGAATGTCCGGTTTGTTGCTTGCTTTGGAGGACTTTATTGAAAAGAGCAAAGATGGAGTAATCAGATGAGGAAGTTGTGACATCTCCAACTTTCACTCCGATCTCTGGGATTTTCGGTCAGAGTGTTCGATGACAGAGCGTTGAAGCTGAGGACGCACAAGATTGTGCTGCGCTAACGAAGATCGACATGACACTGAGCCAACTGACAGGCACAGCGGGACACCCGAGCTGCCTGAATCTTTGACTCGCTGTGCCGAATTTGGTCACAGCCAGGATGAGCTCAGTGGGCTTCTCTCGTCAATAGAAGTAACCTTGGCTCCTCTAGCCTTTTGGCCTGTGGGACAGCTGGACCGTGCTGCTCAGCGTGAGGATTCATTTGATTCCGCATACACCGACAATTGGACAGGACCGTCACCTTTTGTTTTATCTCCTCCTGAAACACCAAGTACCAGATGTTACTCTACGCTTGGCTTGTTGTCTTCCCCCTTTGGCACCCTTTCGCATGTTATCTTGCCGAAATTTGCCCCTTTCAACTAGCCAAGTTCTCTGCTGTTGCAGCATACACCGGCCGATTTCTCTTTAAAGCCTGCCATCGAATTCTTGGACTTGGATGAGCTTGAGATCCCATCTCCGGACATCCCTGGCCACCCTTTTATTGATGCCGCCCAAGCATTGGGTTACGAGTCTATCATTTGTAGTTCCAGCTTCCCTCCTTTACACAATAAGGCCTTTGAAGAATATGTTGTACATTCTGTATCTCCTGTTTGCTCTCCTACCACCTTTGGTTTTATCCATCGAATCGACGGTTCCAACTTCTCCCATCTTTCCCTTTTTCATGGCAGCTGCTACTCCAGCAGTCCCAACTTCTTCAACATTCGATTTACCAGCCAGTGGCTGCTACCTGAGCACTCCAAGCTTCTCCAACCCTATACTCACCCGCTGTTGTAGCTGCTATCCAATCAGTCCCAACTTCTCCAACTTTACGTTCGCCCACTATGGTAGCTGCTACCCCTGCAATCACACCTTCAGCATTTCATTCACCAGTCATGATACTGCTACTCCAGCGACATTAAATCCTTCATTAACGGTGAAACCAGCTGCACCACGTATTCTGACTGAAAACGAGGAACCTACAGCAAATGATGGGGATGATACTGTAGTGCTTCAAACTCATTTGCCCTTGGTCCACAGAGCATCGTCAGAATACGCTATGCCTGATGATCAGGAAAGTTTGTTGCATACACAGGAGAAGAATGTCTCACATTGCCTGTCATCCGCCTCAATGTCTCCTGCTGTCATACAGCGCCTGGTATTTAGTCCACCTGCGATCCTCTCGCCTACTTTCACCCTGCAGAGTTTGCCAAACTTATCACGGAATCATAGCCCTGATGGTAATTCACCCGTCAGACTTTTGTACGACTTGACCCCTGTTAGCAGTCAAAGAGCTTTGCTATCCTGGGAACACCTTTCTCGTGGTTCTTTAAACAGTTTGCAAACTGACGGTTTTTTGCACGAGTATACCAACTCTGCGGCTATATCAAACCCAGTCTCTCCAACTGGGTCCCTAAGTTCCTCAGTTCCATATTCTCTGAAGTTAACGAGTGTCATCTCACAACAGCCATCGGCTTCAAATATCAGTTTGCAAGGGGACAACCCTGAATGGCGTGGGGAGAGGAAAGTACCATTTGGATTCAGGCATTCTATGACAGGTGTTTAGCAGACTCCGTTCTCATCCCTTCTCACTATTTGTGCAGTCTTGATCAAGGGAGTCATCTGTGCACCTGGCAGCGCACCTCCGGCTCGTCGTTGCCCGCCGGCCTTAGCCATTCCATAATTCTTCAGTGGCGCAGGATACCACTCATTATCCAAATTATGGCTATGGTTCAATCCCGAATCTCCTCCAATAGAAGTAGTAATCCATGGAAGAAGTTGTGAGTTGTGAGTTGTTGTAAAATTGTGAGTTGTTGTGAGTTGTGAGTTGTAAGCTGCAAGTTGCATCCGGGTTGTGAAAATCAGGATTAGATGAAATTACTTATACACGCAGTGTCTGGGGGACGGTGATAGATATTTACAATGTTTCATGCCATGTGAATATCGTGTGGTGCTTGTGTGTCTGAACAAAATACTTCTCATCTATTTCCAGAAGATCTGCACCATATATGCACAGTAAACATTTATCATATTGTTCACCTATCATTCAACTATTTCAGTCGTAATTTTTACATACTTTCATGATATCACCCATGGAAACAGTATATTAGAACACAGTATACTTCTCCCTTAATACTTCGGCTTGTATCAGAGAGATAAGGTAGTATGATATTAAATAGCTATTGCATCGTAACTTTATATATGGTCATCATCCTATATGTGGTAGGACCAAGATGATATTGTGAAAACACAAGTAAATATTTCAGAATTATCACATTAATCTATAAGCTGGATATTTCTTCTGATTTAAGTTGGTGACTTTACCGCGTCGCTATGTAAGAACCATATCTAAGAGCTACCAGCAACCAATTCAGAGTAAGTGTCTGGGAAACATATTAGCTATTTACTTATTTTTACCGAAAAGCATTCACTAGCACAAATATAAAGACAGGATATAATAATCTACAATGACCACTATGAATAATTCTCATGATAATACATCTACTATTTGCCCTTGCATTGAAACAGCTTTACAATGAAGATTGCCTGTGTAAACTTCAAATTAGAAGAATTGGGAAGCATGAGAGAGTCATTTTTTTATTCAACCACATATCTTCACCATATTTCCCGGGGAAATATGGGCCAATGCCTGCAGTGTATATATTGTATATATTATTACATTCTGCTGTTTCTCGCGCCAGGCACTTATTTTAGCATTTGACAGTTTCCATCAAAATCCCGCCCATGACCTATTATGGCATATGGCTGCATGCCTCATGGCTACCAAACTCTGGCGCCTATTTATGCATTTGGGCATCCCAATTGCTCTGGCTTGGGCAGCATAAATTCCGGGTTTCTGGGTATTCCCTGGCTCCAGAAAATATGCAATAAATACAGTAAGTAGTTGTTAGTAGTATAATCATGAATCTAAAATTATTAGAGCTATACCTGTTGTGTAATGGATGGAATACCATGCATTTAATATACAAAAAATACCCCATCCAGGCAGGCACCTATACCTGCATGAAACCTTTCAAAAAGTGATACACAGATAGTACTATATGTATATTAAAATGAGGTATACAGTATATGGGCAGGGGACAGCATGCCAGCCTATAATTGCCCATTTTAATATATTATATTTTCGATAAATATATTTATAGCAGGGCCATTTCCGGCTTTTGAATGATGGAAGAATAGCAGATACTTCTACTATATATAGGCTCCGTATTTACGGAAAGATCTTGGCCATATGTGCCCTGTGTATGGCACAATAGAATCGCATTTACCTGCAATAAAACAGCATTTCAAAAGCCTGAATCATGTTCTATCAAGTGTATATAGTCTATATGGGCATTTTTATGCTTCAGGAAGCTTTTTAGCATGCATAAATGGCCTTCCAATAGTGCACATTGGTCAAAATGACATATATGGCTTTATTTCCGCATTTGGGCACGGTGTAAAATTACCCCATTATTTGCATATATACATACATATGTCTATATACCCTCTGATTTATTCCAGGTTTATTGGTAAAGATACAGAGGATAGAGGAAGCAAAGAAGTAGCCAAAAAAACAGCAAAACTCGAGCAGTTGCCTAATTAAGAAATGTGTCACAGAGCTTATGTTTTCGACATTTTAGCCTCTATAGCTTTCCACAAACATAGGAAACACATAGAAACTTTATAATTGAGTAGATATAGCATACATACACCCTCTAAGTATTTTTTGTATGCTTTCTACAAGAGGGATGTCTGATAATTGGGAATTACCATATGGGAGAGGCAGCTACAGTACAGATACATGCCGGGATTTTCTGCTACTGGATACCTGTGAAATGGCTGTTACACAGATATCAGCCTCTGTGTCAGGAGGGGTATTATAAAAAATACTTAGAGGGTGTATGTATGCTATATCTACTCAATTATAAAGTTTCTATGTGTTTCCTATGTTTGTGGAAAGCTATAGAGGCTAAAATGTCGAAAACATAAGCTCTGTGACACATTTCTCAATTAGGCAACTGCTCGACTTTTGCTGTTTTTTTGGCTACTTCTTTGCTTCCTCTATCTTCTGTATCTTTACCAATAAATCCGGAATAAATCAGAGGGTATATAGACATATGTATGTATATATTTAAATAATGGGGTAATTTTCCACCGTGCACAAATGCGGAAATAAAGCCATATATGTCATTTTGATTAATCTGCTGTAGGATTACGCCGTGTAAGGATCCGCATGGGCATCCCAGAGACCAACGTGTCTTCAGAGATCTGATATGAAGTGTGTGCATCAGTCAACTTGAATTTGCAAGAGAAAAAAACCTACCGTGACAGAGCATAGAATAGGCTCCTCAAGACCCCCATCAGCTGGCTCAGGGGACCCTGCACGCTCTGGTGACTCTCCATTACTGTAATCATGCCATGGGGTATCTGAAATAACATCCCGTGTCAGTATAGATGGTACATCTAAAGGAACGTCAAGCGCCGTGGCAGCGGTTTGACTCAGATGCAGATCTATCCTCAAAGCCTGCCATTCGCGGAACTCTGCCAATTCCTGCTCAGCTGTGCTTCTTGCTGCTAGTGGTATATTCCAGTCACCACAGTCATTGAATCCTATACCTGAATATCAATGTCTTCTGGTTGAATCCATCTCTTGCCACTCCTCAAAAGGAATATTCCTGACAAACAGATTGTCAGGTGCCTGAGCCACAGGTGGCAATAGCTCAGTGATTGGCGTGACAGTAAGTGAAGACTCAGATTGTGTGACTGTCTGTGCTAGCCGCTCATGCCGCTGAGCACTCTTCTGAATCTGTTGTTCTGCAAACATCCATTAGATTTGAGTTTAAACCAATATATCCAAACAACTCACGGTGCTCGGCAATTTTGGCTGTAGGACGTGATGCGTGGTGGCCTCGTCCAGTGGCTGAAGGAGGTTCTTGTCCTGCAAAATGAGAGCTGTCCATGGTGAGGAAGACAACTAAGGAGTAAAGTGTTGAGTGAGTCACCTTGGAAGAGTGTGCCCATCTCGATGGCAATCACGTATGTTTTGTCTTGTTTGTAGTGCCGTAAATTCTGCACCTGGAATCACAATGTCAGTTGAAAAAATCAACCTTGGTCTAAATCTAAATCAGCATGGCCATTTGTTCATTTTGTTTGAGACCTTACCCTACTCTGGCTGCGCTGCAACAGCACCTCTCAAAATCACAATATTGCAAGTCACGTTACAGCACAGCTCGGGCCCAAAGGCTGCAAATGGCACTTCAGCCACCAGCAGTGACACAGCCCGCTGGACATTCAGAAGTTCATCTTCTTGGCCCTGCACCTTATAACAATGATAGCGGTGACAGTCAGCCTCTTGCATACATGGAGCCCCAGGCCTCACCTTGTTTTGCATTCACCACTGCCGCCGCCTTGGATCATGATGGTCTAGGCGCCATACTACCAACAGCCATTACAGACCTACCTGCATCCACAAAGGCCGACCCTCCAGGTACACGGTATATTGACAATTTTCCAAGTCAATCGTTAGCGGGTTGCACATACGGAACTGGCCAGACTGCATTTGACAAAATTGCGGACAAATCAACCTCGCAAAGCGGTCATCTATGGGAGTCCTTTGCCAATGAGAATGATTGGAAGCTGGCACAGTGGTTGGTGAAGAACGTAGGCCATAATCAGGCAGAGGAATTTCTAAAGTTGAATACGGTGAGTAGAAAACTACAAAGACGTTGGACTGAACTAACCAATCTGTTAGATCAAGATGAACGTGGTGTCATTGTTTAGTGGCAAAGACAAATTATACGCTGCCATGGATGCCTTGCCAGGTGGAGTTGCGTGGAAGAGAAAAGAAGTCTCTCAAACAGGCAATCTTACCGGTGAAAGTGCTTTTAAGTATCGGGACCTTCGTCTAGTGACCAAGACTTCAGGTCTAGGTGGGGGTGGGTGCTAGGCTCACGCTTTCCAGCGAGAGACGACCCCTAGGAGCACTCGGACACGACAGAGCGTCAGCAATACTGAAAATAGAAGCCTGAGACAGACTTTGTTCAGAAACAATGGCGTGTTTTGCCAGAAGGAAAGGAATTCGTATTTGTATATGGGTGAGAACCTAGGAATTGAGGACCTTTCGGTACCAGGAAATGGGGAGAGGAAAATACTACGAGCGTAAAGTGCCCCTAAGGTGACTACTCCTACTTGTACGCCTTCCTAGCTACTATATACTGCCTGCTCCTCACGCTCTCGCCTTCTTTTTCCTCCATCTCTCTCTCGATTTTCTGGCCCACGCGTTATCTGATGAGGATTTCCGACTCGCGCACCTTCGTATAGCGTGCAACGCGTCCGCTGGCCCAATCGCCTAGCGTCCAAGATTCGTTCGCGTCCTCGTGTTCACTTAGTCCCCGCTCGTAATGTTCCTAGGCATTTCCGAATCCTTTCCCTAGCGGTTTCCCTTGCGGCGTCCGCACCAACCGCGTTTGCCTCCCTTATAATCACTTCCCTAGGGAATTGAATCCACCTTTTCTGCGCTCCTTCAACTTATTCCACCAATGTCCGCTAATCCAGAGGATTTATCCTACATACACCGCCACTGTGTGCTCGCTGACGAGTTGGTCTTGTTGGAATGGGCC